>RXPK01000620.1:0-90453 GCA_004143645.1 Protaetia brevitarsis
ACGGACACTTCCCTTAAACCGGACAGCTGCTTCATGGTCCGACACGGACTCTCATAAAGCCACTTGGATTAATCGTCTTGGACGGACATTCTCTTGAACGGACGCGGACACGAGATGTCTCTTAACGGACAAAAATAAAATAAAAAAAAACGCCTAATCTTATTTTTTATCGGAGTAATGCTATTCCATCTCAATCGCGCGCGGCCCAATTTCGCTGGCCTTCGCCGATAACCGAATTACGACTTTATCTGTCGGTACATAACGCAGCTATGTCGCGCATTTTGCCTGGCGTGAATTTGGGACTTCCCCAAGTGGTCGGGATTTACGTTCTTATTTTTGGTGCACGCTTTCGATTGAATCTGCATTCAATATAGCGACGACTATGCGGTAAAAGAACAGTGGCGCAGCCTTCATTGTAGAAATGCTTCAAATAGAAAATCTCACGCTTTAAACAAAAATTGAGATTGTGAAGTTTACATAAGAGAAAATTAAGTTAAGGAATTATCAGGTTTAATATTGAAAAACACGAGCTGCAATATAATAACTAGAGAAATCCTTCTAAATGATGTCGAACAGCAATTTGAATGACAAAAGAGCTTTTTGACGGTTATGTACTGAAAATTGGACAAATTGTCTTATGACTGGTTTACAGCTCGCCATAAGGGGATTCCTTTTAACTGGTATTCATATGATTTTTTAGATAAGGTTTTGTTTCATGTTATTTTTCTAAAATATGTATGTGATATAAAAAAGAGCCATCTATAATGCCGACGAGACATCCTGTTTTTTGGCCTACCCGACAAAACGCTACATTAAAGAAGGAAAAATGTATTGGGTTAAGTATCGCCAGAGAGAGGTTTACAATTTTGCATTGTGCAATATGTGTGGGTGAAATAAGAAAAACCCCTAATCATTGGTAAGGCAGCTAAACCCAGAGTTTTAAAACCATTAACATAAATAACTTGCTGTAACTTGAAGTACAATAAGAAAGCTTGGATGACAGACAAATTATGACAGAGTGTTGCAAGACCTAGATTGGAAAATGACTCAACAGCAAAAGAAACATTTTGTTATTTTTGACAATGCGGGATTCATTCCGAAAGACGGTTCGCTTAAATAATATAAAAATATTATTCTTTTCCCCTAATTTTACATCAGCTTGTCAACACCTTGACCAGGGGATTATAAAGAATTTAAAACCTTATTACCGAAGTCTAATACTGAAACATCTGCTAGTAAACATTGTCAACTGCTGGTGCAGCTTTGAATTAATTAAGAAAATTACACCACTGGAGTCATTTTATTTGCAACAAACGCTTGGGCACCAAGACCCAAAAGAGACGCTTTCAAAATTGCTACCGCAAAGCAGAATTTAATCATGTCAATATGCAAAGTGAGACCATTTTACTGAGCTGATATATCTGGCCTTAGAATGATTTGCTTCTTATGTACTTTCAGTATCATCCTCAAAAATAAGAATTTATTGAAATTGACGGATAATGAAAACCTAATGATTTTTTTGAACGTAGATGAAGATTTGTATGTTGAATGATTCGATTCAAACAAAATATTACAAATCCAGTTGAAATACAAGAACTTTTCGGAAATTCTGATGTCGATGAGGTTCCAGTGCCAACAGAAGCTATCCCACTTATGATAAAGCTATACCCTGACCAAGCAGCTCAAAAGTTTTGTCGAAACACGGAAATACAGAGTCTTTGGAGCTTCTTTCTAATTAAAATACGATTTCAAGACGCCATTTTAAAGAAAAGAGAGAAGACAAACAACCAATATACGATTGCGTCCTTAAAGTGACTTATTCATTTCACTGTTTGTATTACATACTACATCTATGTATCTATGTAAATTATTAATCTACTTTTATATATCTAGGAAATAAACTTTTTCTTAAGTTTTAGGTTTCTTATTATTTCAAAATCATTTGATAACATATCGATTTTAAATGTCCAGTTTCTTTAATTATATTCATTTTCGTTCAAACACGATTTTGTTGAATCTACTACATATTTGTTTTTCTGCGGACACCCTCCGAAAGACATCGTCAGTTGGCGCCGTGTGTCCGGGTATAGGAGATTCACTACTTATTTTGATCGAAAAATCTAAAAATACAATCATGTTGCAGGGGATCCATTTAAAAAAGCAACAAATTTCGACTTTTAAGACTTTGGGAACATCCTATGTAATATGAAAATATTTTTTTAAACGTCGCGTATTTGGCCACAATATTTCTGTGCCGTATACGTGATAACCCTGTAGAAGTACTTTTTTCAGATTGTTTAGCTCACATTGAAAGCGATACATTTATTCGAAAATCCCACCCCATCCCAAAATGGAATTTCCCCACAAAGGACGAGGAAAAAGTTATGACGATATTCCCAATTTCAATCCCCCTTGTGTCCGTCTTAGCCCATCAGACCTGCCCCATCAGATTTCCATTTACGCCTGGCCATATATTTCTAGTTCGTTATCGTTCAGGCACTATCACAGCATGAAGGTTCGCCACCTTTGAATTCGATGCGCCAAACGTCGGGATGGCCAGGGTACAAAGCCCTTTTGTCTGGAAGATAATCAGTGGTCTCCAGTGTCGAGCCAATACGCCTGTGCCAACTACGGCGACCAAGTATTTCGGTCAACTGTTACGGATATATACAAATATACGGTCGATTGCCGTGGTGGAAATTAGCCGAGCTGGATCCCGGGCTACACCGCGAAAGTCGCCGCGTCAATCGGAGTAAGGTCCCAATACCTGGAGAACAATGCGGCCGCTGCCAATTCTATTATACGGAAACGCAGATTATTCACGACATTACCGTCAAGCCTTGATTCTTCATTTGACGGTTTATTCGTCGCTGCTTAGATAATCTATGATAAGAAAAATGTTGTGCATAGAAAAAATTTTTGTCTTGAAATGCTGAATAAAATTAGTTTGTGGATACATTTCTTCTAGTGTTTCTTTCCTATTAATTCTTAGAAACGATATGAATTCGTTATTTTGAACTTTTGCATTCACTCAACCCATTTGACGTTAAATCAGGCACACTTAAATTTATTGCTAAAAAGTAACCTCATTAAAGAAAACGGCATATTTAGTGAATTTTAGGTTGATTGCAAACAATATTTGCTTTAACCGTCAATGGAAACTACAAATTACTTAATGAATTGATGTGCGGCCGATTTGAACAAAATTTATTAATTACAACATTAATAGATTGATGAACCTACAATTGCTAGATTGATTCAAACATTTAGTGCTAACTAATTCTGTCGTAATTGATTTAAAACATCCGGTGGTTTGACGAGCCATATTTCTAATGTAGCAAAGTAATTTGTTGAGGAACCAATTATTGGCTTGACATCAACACTTATTCTTTATTTTCTCACGGGTACCTGCCATCGCCAAATTCGACGACTTCTGTATCTGTTACACTGATTGTTAAAAATTAAACGCGGAATGTTGTGAATAAATTAAATATGATTACTTAGCGATATCTTCCATGAAGAATTCCCTACTTACAAATGGCAATCTAACGCCACACTTATCCGTACTTTCATCTACCATGATATAATATAAATTATTCCTACCCAATTGTTGAATTTCTACTATTGTTTGCTGGTAACAAGATGTGACATAATTTTTTCGTAAGGTACTTTCGTCAGGTGTATTATGTTTGTAATATTTTTGTAGAAAATGATTTCAAATTAACATTGTCTTAATTTGCTAATAGTATGTTGACGAAATTTAATGCGTTCACACAGATCCGTATTATATTCTCTTTTGTTCTGAGTTTCGTGAAGTTGATGCTACACATTGACGTATAGATTGCTGCACACATGCGGGATCGCTTTAGTTTTTTTCAACTTTTCGCAATATGTGATGGAGTTTTAGCGTGTTGATATCAATCAGGTATTTTCCTCAGATGACACCTATTAACAACAATTGTCATTTTAATAGCAAATTTAAGGAATTTAAAAACAATTGTAAAGCTTTTAGTAAAACTTAAACTTACCGTTGTTTACTGACAGCTTCGACAAAAATATTTTGTCGCCATCCTTTACCAGTTCAGGATATGGCTTAATCCTTATAAAGAAATTTTGTTCGCTACACTCATTGATGTTAATACGCACCAGTATTATTAAAAAACGTAACGCAATTACATGCTGTTTCGCTCAAGATATTCAATGAATGAATAGTTTATTTGGGATTAATAATAATAACACGTATTACTCACATCCTTCTGCTAGGCGAAATTTAAACACGTGCAGTTCTTGAAAAAAAGTATTAGAGAAAACTATGTAAAAATTTATCGTTCTGAGAATTGTCGGTTGTCGATCTACATTAGGAATTACTAGGAATTTTTACTAATAGAAAGGATAAGAAAAGGCTTAAATATGCAATATATGCAACTTTTGTAAAAATATGCCTAGAAATTTCTAAATATGCAATATATGCAAACACTAATTAGCGCTAATTAACTTCAATTAGTGTAATACGCCTACATATAGACTATAATTAAAGATATGCAAAAAATAAAATATATGCACTTTGCATATAATCCGGTCTCTATTCATCATTATTCAATACCATGCATTTTATTGTCGAAACATTTCCCCATTTTCCCCGTGTTTGAAGCCACGAGCTGTCAAAATTTGACGTATTGTGACATAAAAGTGACAAATCATTATTATACCTATTTGTAGTTTATTGTGCGGAAATACAACGAATAAATACTAATAAAATTCACTCGGATCCATTTATATAACAATAATTATTCAGAAGAGGTAAATGTCGCGCACGTTTGTCAAAGATACAACAGAAAAAATGTTCTGTAACAAGATTGGTTTACGTATTTATTCGTTGTATTTCCGCACAATAGTACTGCAAATAGTATAATAGAGGTACTAATGTGATTTTCATTTCTCAATACGTCAAGTTTTGACAGCTGTTACTCCCACCACGCGCGTATTCAGGGGGAAGGGGGGAGATAATGAGGGTAATTTCAAAATATTTATAAGAAAGTTAGAAGCAAGTACTTGCAGAATAACTAAAAAAGAAAATGGATCGGATTTTCGTAGATCTGCAGCCTTGGATGTCCGCCAAGAACCTTCTGACAATATTTCGTCATATGATCTTGCTTTAGAATGCTTATTAAAAGTCTGCATTGACTTGTGAAAGCTTATTGCTGAACTTCCCTTCTTGTCTCTATTTGAATTGGGAGGGCAAGTGCTTGGTAGTTCTTGCTGTCTGAGATATCCCATTCTTGCTCTCGCACTTGGCCTAGGAGGCATTCCAATGCTGCTATTGGAGTAATCCCCATTGCTTCTGTTATTTCTAAACATGCAAGCCTCTGTATCCTACTAACAAGGAGACTGCCTGATCAGCATATCGCCGATGGAGCTGAAAAAGATTGAGGTGATTCTTGAAGCTAAAAACACGGGTACGGGTGCAGGGGCTTTTTTGTAAATAGGCCTCTGATTGGTCAAAAAAAAACAATATTTTCTTTTGAATGGCGTAATTTACATCATTATATCGATAAAAAAAATGTAAAACATTCAGCTGTATGTAGCTGTAATAAACTAAAAAAAAAATACCCCATACACTCCATTTGTACTGCCGTGGACGCACTCATATGATATATGTAATTGTAATAAAAAATGTAGTAATTTTTAATACGAGACCACACATGGGCGCCTTGGACTAGTGATAGCATGATCCGGTTCTACGGCAAGTCTGGATTCGAGCCATCTCGGTAGTATTGTGAATCACAGAATCTCTAGAACTACACGACTGCATGAAGTATGAGATTTACCACGACCATTTGATCAAAGTAGAATTGTTTCATCTACTATTTTATCAAATATTAGCTCTGGATGGCTAACCAATTCTGCCAAGTTTGAACGACGAAATTGACACCAAGAAAGGAGTGTTTCAATTTCCATGTGATGTATGTAGTATATATTAACGTGTGTAAAATTGCGCAAAACTCAGTAGCGACATACTCTCCGTTTCTGAACCAAAATCAAAATGGAAAATAGTACTATGCTCATGAGTTGCACGGTCTTGAAGTTCGGTTTTTTAGTGCTTTTAAGCGTTTGGGTTCGTTTTTGTCGTTTTGAAGCTGCAATTGTGAATTAGACGATTTCTTATTCTGTTTGTTCGTAAACAATTTCTATTTGAGTGTAGAGCCTGGTTTCAACATTTCTTCTAACATCCTCTCATGAAAAAACATTTGGCAACATTGTAAGACAAAGACTTTGTTTCTAATTTGATTTCAAAAAACCAAAACAAGTAATACAAATTTTGACAAAAAATCTGAAATGTTCAAATCTGAATGTTCAATTTACAAGCTCTGCTCTTTTCGTGATTACTCGTATTCTCTTAATTAGTTTTTCTGTTCAGTTTTTTATAGTTCTCGTATATTGTTTGTTTATTACAATGGTTTTTACATTTAATGATAGCCGATTGATATGGTATACGGTTTGTAATGGAAAAGCTAAAAAGGCAGAACAGGAATATCGCGACGGTTTCCAAACGAGACATCCTACTGGAAACGTATTTCGAGCGGCTGGACAACGTCTACGGTGAAACTAGTTCGTTTAAGAAAAAGAAATGCCAACGCTGGTGCGAACTAACAACGGCGTACATTACAACTGAGAAGAATTTTAGAATTCAGTAAGAAGATCCTCGTCAGTACTCGACAGTGGATCACATTCAATATCCGCAATAATAAACGTTCATGGGTCTACGAAAAACTTCTTACCATACACAAACTAAGGTAGCAGCTCTAGTGAAAACGATACATACACCGTTTAACTTTTGTAAGTATCTTAAATGGATTCAGAAGATGGCCACCTTTAGTAGGTGTTCTTTGCACCGATGAGTATATGATTTACTAGAGATGTGTACTCAAATACCCATAATTTTCACCATGAGGCAGATAAAAATCCTGAGCTCGGAAATAGGTCACCAAAAGAAAGTTTCAGTTAAGTTTGGCTGGTAAATAAATCACCTGTCGTGGCCAAATCGACTTGAGCCAAGGGTATTTCAAAGTAATAAACAAGTAATATTGACGGAGATGCATTGAACGGTCCGTAACGTATTGTTTTAACATGCAATGATGGACTCCGGCAGCGATTTTTTCTCGTAACTGTCAGAGAGTGGTGTGATGAACATTCCCTAAAGGTGATTGGTCGCGGTGGGTCCTGATCTTTATGGCCTGCAAGGTCCCCCGTCCTAAATCCTTAGACTTTTTTGTTTGGGGTTTCATAAAAGGTGAAAGTTTACGCGAGCACCTCCACAAGACGGCCTGACGAAGTTATAGGAAGCGAATTACGCGGCAGTATAGAAATAGCAACACCCGGGAAGCGCTGAACAAGTAATACAGACAATACTCGTAGATTCCAAATGTGTTTACCAACAACGGATATCGATTTTGATATATGGCTAGGTAATACGTGTCGCTAATTTGATTACAAGATGTAATGCTTCGAAAAATCAAAAAACTACTAATCCGTTTAAATAAAGCTTTCCTATTGGCTTTTCCCTAAGTATCATTTAAATGTTATTCCATTTGTCATTTGTTAGTCTGTGTCTGTTCGAATTTGACAAGTATGTAACTAGCATTACGGTAAGTATGACGACACACAACTGTTTGAAAATTTTAACACTTTTTGACTAATTAATAGTCAGGAGTCCACACTGTTTTCGTGTTATTTTGTCGAGAACTATAGAAGTTTAAATTGCCAAACAGATAGTCAAGTATTATCTATTGCTAAGGCGTTATTTTGCCAACTAAACGGGGGAAAATGAATATACTTCTAGTCACATTTATTTGATCTAGACAGACAAACTGATAGCTGTTTACTAAATGAATGCGATCTATTGGAGAATTTTAACACCGTTTGCTAAACACAACGGCTTTTAATAGCAATCTATTTCTTAAGGCTATAAAATTCTCTCTTAAGACGTTTTCTCAATATAAATAGCAAACCACTCATTCAAAATTTTGGTTTCACTAACGTACCAACTTGAAAATGATTTTTGTGGAACCATTATAAATTAAGTGAATGTTGATGCTATTTGAGTCAAATCTCAACTAATTACGTAAATAGATGTTCCCAATACATCTTTAAGATGTTGAAATTTATTTATGCCCCACTGAATTAACGTTTAATAGCACAGGTTACACTTTGCAGGTCAGTCACATTGGTGGTTTGGTTGATATGAATACGCAGAAACAAACTCGAAAACAGATACACGGACATGCAGGTGGTGGTATAAATGGCATGACCGTATTAGATTAGTGGGGTTTCTATATTTTTATCCAGGGAAAATAATGATTGGCTGATGCTCTGATGTCTAGAGAAAAGTGAAAATCCCTCATATCTGACAAAAGTTCACACAAATTCTGAGTATTTCTGTTCTACTAACACATGTAGTCAATTCGTCTGCCAAAGTTTGTAAAATCAACACTAAAAATATTTGACTAGCGCAAAATTAACGCCAACCCGTAATATTTTCACAGTGCAGTGTTGCCAAATGTATGTTCTCAAACTGGCTCCTGAAACGCAGAAGCATAGTACCATAATTTACATGAGATTTAGGATTCAGAACAAGAAGATGTCGCTGCGTATAGCTTTTGCGACAATTATCACACGTTGTATATAACTTTGCGACCTCATCGAAATCATTTGAAGGCAACGAAACGAGAATGGTATAGGTAATAAATTAGATAAAATTAAAACTAATTGAAGTACTTCGTAAAACGTGACGAGGTCGAATCTTAATGAAGACACCACCGTTCGCAAATGCGCCGCCGGCGACAATACGTGATTCCAGCAGTTCGCATGCAGATGTCCAAGCGCTAAGACGTGTCAAAGTATCCGCACACATTACTTTAAATTACGTAATCTATTACGTGAGCGCCACATGGAATAGAGTAGAAAGGTGTATTCGTACACACCGAACGTCGTCGCGCAAACCCAATCAATACCACTACGCATCCTGGGTTGTTGTGGGCTCCGGATAGCGTGCATGTGCCAGTCCCGGTATGAAGCGTGTTCGCGAACGCAGCCACCTGCAGCCACGCACAGTGCGAAGAAATACCTCGTGGCCGACAGCGGGCCCCGCGAGCATGCGGCGAGATGACACAACGCACAAACGCCGAAACGACTTGGCGTCGGTGGGCCGTGCTGGAACGAACTGAGACGTTGGAAACGTTGGCTTCGTGATCACAGCCAGCAACGAACTACGGCAACGTGCACCAGAAGGCGAATACTGCCGGGCGACCAACAACCTCTCTAAGAAGGACCTCGGTCACCAGCGATCTTCTTTCAATTGTGGCTGGCCGCCTCGCCCGCCAAAATGACCAAAGTCAATCTCAGAAGGCCGTCCGACAGCGCAGCACCACGACCTCGAGTCCATGGGCGAATCCGAAGTGTTCAAGGAACTCATACGGGACGTAAGCGAACGACACTGAGATATATAGACGTGTTATGTCATAAGATATGAAGAACGTCGATCGTGCTGACGCACGCAGACAGGGTCGTTTGTTTTTGGCGCGAGGACCGCCCGATGATCGGTACACCTCGTACGCTAAAATTGTTCGACGTAGAGCACGATTCGAAACTGGAGGAGGCCGTCAAAACTGGCCAGGGCGGAAAGATATCAAAATAACCGTTTTGAGTGGGCATCGCCGGCACCCGTGCACATACAAAACCCTTATTAATATTAAAGACGCCTACAATGTAAGTAAAAATTATACCCAGAACTCCAAATATCACATTGACAGCCACTATCTGTCAAACTTTCTGTCAACAAACTGACACATACCATAATCGTATAATATTTCAAGTTATAAACTATAATTTTAAATGTGCCAATTTTCTATTGCCCACTTTACTAAACAATAAGAGCTCTATCAAACTGATAGATGCGAGTATTGTTATTCAAATGTCACATTAACAGCTACTATCTGTCAAACTTTCTGACAAGAAACTGACACATACCACGATCGTATAATATTTCAAGCTATAAAACTAAATTTAAATGTGCCAATTTTCTATTGCCACTTTACTAAAACAATAACAAGAGCTCTGTCAAACTGATAGATACGAGCGTGTTATTTGGAAATATTTAATGTATATTTCTTTGCCTTATGCATTAATTCAAAATTTTGACGATCAGATCGATTTGACAACACCTTTATCAAACTGCGTAGATGCGAGCATCTGTTATTCTGAAATATTTATATTCATCTTTGACATCTGTTAATTTGCGATTGGTAACTTTGACATGTTAACAACCAATGACAGCTCTTCCAAATTTATATGTAGACGTGAGAATCTTTCCTAGAAACGCAGATATTTCATCTTATAAAATATTGAACTGAAATCATTTATAACGACTTTGACAGCTGTTATCTGTCAACTCCCTATTGTTCCTATATTTCATAAACATAGAGGAAAATACTTAGAAACTTCAAATGTCACATTAACAGCTACTATCTATCAAACTTTCTGACAAGAAACTGACACATACCACGCGAGTATAATATTTCAAGCTATAAACTATAATTTTAAATGTGCCAATTTTCTATTGGTCACTTTACTAAACAATAACAAAAGCTCTGTCAAACTGATAGATGCGAGGATTGTTATTTGGAATATTTATGTATACTTCATTGCTTTATCATTCATTCAAATTTTGACGTCAGTCAGTTGATCTGAAAAGACCTTTATCAAACAGGTAGATGCGAGCATTGTTATTTGAAATATTTATATTTCACCTTTTACATCTGTTAATTTGCGATTGGTAACTTTGACATGTTAACAACCAATGACAGCTCTTCCAAATTTACATGTAGACGTGAGAATTTTTTTCTAGAAACGCTGATATTTCATTTTATAAAATGCTGAACTGAAATCAATTATAACGACTTTGACAGCTGTTATTTGTCAACTCCCTATTGTTCCTATATTTCATAAACATAGACGAAAATACTTAGAAACTTTAAATGTCACATTGACAGCCACTATCTGTCAAACTTTCTGACAAGAAACTGACACATACCACGCGAGTATAATATTTCAAGCTATAAACTATAATTTTAAATGTGTCAATTTTCTATTGCCCACTTTACTAAACAATAACAAGAGCTCTGTCAAACTGATAGATGCGAGCATTGTTATTTGGAATATTTATGTATATTTGATTGCTTTATCATTAATTCAAATTTTGACATCAGTCGATTTGACAACACCTTTATCAAACTGGTAGATGCGAGCATTGTTATTTGAAATATTTATATTTCATCTTTGAACATCTGTTAATTTTGCGATGGTAAATTTGACTGTTAACAACCAATGACAGCTCTTTCAAATTTATATGTAGACGTGAGATTTTTTTCCTAGAAACGCTGATATTTTATCTTATAAAATACTGAACTGAAATCATTTATAACGACTTTGACAGCTGTTATCTGTCAACTCCCTATTGTTCCTATATTTCATAAACATAGAAGAAAATACTTAGGAACTTCAAATGTCAAATGAACAGCTACTATCTGTCAAACTTTCTGACAACAAACTGACACATACCACGCTCGTATAATATTTCAAGCTATAAACTATAATTTTAATTGCGCCAATTTTCTATTGACCACTTTACTAAACAATAACAAGAGCTCTGTCAAACTGATAGATACGAGCATTGTTATTTGGAATATTTATGTATATTCCTTTGCTTTATCATTTATACAAATTTTGACGTCAGTCGATTTGACAACACCTTTATCAAACTGGTAGATGCGAGCATTGTTATTTGAAATATTTATATTTCACCTTTGACATCTGTTAATTTGCGATCGGTAAATTTGACATGTTAACAACCAATGACAGCTCTTCCAAATTTATATGAAGACGTGAGAATTTTTTTCCTAGAAACGCTGATATTTCATCTTATAAAATACTGAACTGAGATCATTTATAACGACTTTGACAGCTGTTATCTGTCAACTCCCTATTGTTCCTATATTTCATAAACATAGAGGGAAATACCTAGAAACTTCAAATGTCACATTAACAGCTACTATGTGTCGAACTTTCTGACAACAAATTGACAGATACGATGATTGTTCTTTGAAAAACAATATCTGTCAATTATACTTTAGTATAATTTTAAATCTGTCAATTTTCTATTGGCAATATTACTAAACAATGACAACAGCTCTGTAAAACTGGTAGATGCGAGAATTGTTGTTTGGAATATTTATATTTCATCCCTATACCATTTATTCAAACTTTGACGTCTGTCAGCTTCCGTTAGATTTTTTCCTAGAAACGCTGATATTTCGTCTTATAAAATACTGAACGGTTTATATTTATAACGAGTTTGACAGCTGTTATCTGTCGACTTCCTTTTTCTTTTACATTTCATAAGGATAGAGGAAAATACCCAGAAATTCCAAATATCACATTGACAGCCACTATCTGCCAAACTTTCTGACAACAAACTGACACATACCATGGTCGGAAATATTTCAAGCTATAAAAAATAATTTTAAATGTGCCAATTTTCTATTGGCCACTTTACTAAACAATAACAAGAGCTCTGTGAAACTGATAGATGCGAGCATTGTTATTTTGGAATATTTATGTGCCCATATTTCATTGCTTTATCATTTATTCAAATTTTGACGTCAGTAGATTTGACAACACCATTATCAAACTGGTAGATGCGAGCATTGTTATTTGAAACTTTTGTATTTCACCTTTTATTCAAACTTTGACATTTGTTAATTTTCGATTAGTAACTTTGACATGTTAGTAGAGGGGCTAGGACAGTTCTGGGCCAAAATCCCATAAGGTTTACACAGGGGATCTGAAAGTACGTTTTATCCCCTCCACTCCTACCTTTTGTCTCGACTGCTACATGTGATTGGCCGGCTTCGAAGCACTCGCAATTTTAAACTAATCGGGAACTCCGCGAAGGGGAATAGCAGTTCCCGGAAGAATATAAACAGTTCTCGAAACAGTTCAACAGTTCCAGGAATAACTTCACCAGTTCCTGGAACAGCTTAAACAGCACTTGGAACAGCTTAAACCCTTCCCGGAACAGCTTAAACAGCACTTGGTACAGCTTGAACAGCTATTAGAACAGCTTAAACAGTTCCTGAAACAGCTGAAACCGTTCCCGAAACAACTTAAACAGCACTTGGTACTGCTTGAACAGCTTATAAACAGCTCCAGGCTCAGCTTAAGCAGTTTCCGGAGCTGTTCAAGCTGCGCTAGGATCTATTTAGCTGTTCCAGGAGCTGTTTAAGTTGTTCCGGGAACTGCTTAAGCTAAGCCGGGAGCTGTTCAAGCTGTACCAAGTGCTGTTTAAACTGTTCCGGGGAACGGTTTAAGCTGTTCCAGGAACTGTTGAAGCTATTCATGGAACTGTTTAAGCTGTTCTAATAGCTGTTCAAGTTGTACCTAGTGCTGTTTAAACTGTTCCGGGAACGGTTTAAGCTGTTCCAAGTGCTGTTTAAGCTGTTTCAGGAACTGGTGAAGTTATTCCTGAAACTGTTGAACTGTTTCGAGAACTGTTTATATTCTTCCGGGAACTGCTATTCCCCTTCGCGGAGTTCCCGATTAGTTTAAAATTGCGAGTGCTTCGAAGCCGGCCAATCACATGTAGCAGTCGAGACAAAAGGTAGGAGTGGAGGGGATAAAACGTACTTTCAGATCCCCTGTGTAAACCTTATGGGATTTTGGCCCAGAACTGTCCTAGCCCCTCTACTCATATTAACAACCAATAACAGCTCTTCCAAATTTATATGTAGACGTGAGAAGTTTTCCTAGAAACGCAGATATTTCATGTTATAAAATACTGAACGGTATCATTTATAACGACTTTGACAGCTGTTACCTGTCACCTAGTTAGTTTCACAACATCTCCATCAAACTGGTAGATGCGAGCATTGTTATTTGGAATACTTATATTTCATCCCTATACCATTTATTCAAACTTTGACATCTATTAACTTCCGTTAGATTTTTTCCTAGAAACGCTGATATTTCGTCTTATAAGATACTGAACGGTATCATTTATAACGAGTTTGACAGCTGTTATCTGTCAACTTCCTTTTTCTTCTACATTTCATAAGAATAGAGGAAAATACCCAGAAATATCAAATTTCACATTGACAGCTACTATCTGTCAAACTTTCTGAAAACAACCTGACAGATACCATGGTTGTCGTTTACAATATTTATGCAAAATTTTAATTTTTTAACTATAAAATATTAAAATTTATCGTTAGTTAAAACTTTGACATTCGTGTCAATTACACATTGTTTATTTTTATATTACAAATAAGCAATAATAAAGCTTCTGCTAAATAAAGGCAGTCAAATAAACGCATATACAAAGTATAATTCTTATACTATGGAGTAAAAACTAGTTAGAACTTTGACAGTAGTAAGATTCATACAATTATAATGTCAATATTAAATGTTATACTAAGTCGTATTGCAGTTTAATTATGGAATGACTCCACTAATGATATTTATTCGCATTTTCCTAACCACATTATATTACATGAATGCAATTTTCAGTTTATTACTTATCGTGCATGATCTTATTAGTATTCCTTGTGCAGAAAACCCCCGAACATTGCAAAATAATGTAAAAACATTTTTATTACATCGTCTATGAGGTGCAAATGGCATTTTAATCGATTCGTAGTGACGTAACGGTGTTTTTTTCTTTTATACCATCGTAGAATGTATTTCGAACACGTCCATAAGCGATTTTAACAATAATATCGAGAACTAGACAGAGTCGGTAAACAATTTTCGTGTGGTCCACGAAAGTTATACAGCCCAATTAAATTTTAATGGCGTCCTAATAATTTTCGCTTAATGGACGATAAAAATACCGTGTTGGATTCTATGTTTAGCACTCTGCAAATGAAGCCGGGGACGCTTTCTATTAATAAACCCCTTGTTTATTTAAAGCACGCCTGTAATAAAAAAACAAAAAAAAATAGTACGCCAATGAAAGTATTGTCATTTTTAATGGGCCGATTGTTTTGCTACTATGGCTAGAGTTAATAGAAGCAGTTATTACTACCATTTCAGCGATAAAATGCATTATTATTGTAATATAAATGTGACAAACATCCATTAATATCTGTTAGGTTTTACATGTTGCAACGCGAAGTAAATTTTGATCAATGCATTGTTGTGGATGTTATGGTATCGCACAATAATTCATATTCCTGGAACGAAAATCCCGCAATGAACTACAAGAATATATGGTGGCGCAATAAAGATTTCCAGCGTGCCTGAAAAATAATTGAAAATCGTGACAGTGGAAATAAATTTATTCTCCAAACCTTCGCATCCACCAAATTTACAATACATCAGTTCTCATAAACGAGTTAATGACGCGACTCGTGATGGATTGTACTATTTCAATCATCTTCTTCCACGTGAAGATGGTGTTTTTGAATATAAGATAACATCCCTAACAGCCAGAAATATTACATAGATATTTTTAAAAATATATTTTATAAATATTTTTCGAGAGGTTTTTGAATATATTTTTCATACTTTTTTCTAAATATAAATAAAATATTCAATTAAAATATTGATTCCGTATTTTAAAATTAATGTAAGCGCTATATTTTTTCTAAAATATTTATATGAAAATTGAGATTTTTTATGCAATCTATTTAATTTGTCAAAATGAACTAAAATTGTTCTTGGTTATTTAGAATGTATAACGTCGATAACGAAAAGTTGAAACATACATAGAGTTGTCTAAAAGGCAAGAACTTGTTTTTTCACACTCACCATACAAGTTAATAATCAATAATTCTGGCATCTTTTAAGGCATACTGAAGGTTTATCAAATTAATCACTATTTTTTAATTGAAGTGTTCTAAATAAAAAACAAACGTATTTATTATCATTTTATTTGAATAAGCCAATAAAATGAAAAATACTCATTTTTAAGTCTAGCCTTGGCTGGTGCCAGGTACAACCCTATGGCTTTTTTCATATCTTCGGTAGTGGCGCTCTCATGGCGTTTTTTTGTGGCCTCTAAAATAATGCCAATTGTATTAGATCATACCATGAATAAAACATCGTACAACATTATCAACACCTATTAATACATTTGGAGCATTTACAATAATTGGAGTGGTAGCTACATTCTAATACTTACGATACTTATTTTTACTTTATTTCATAATATTTGAAAACATTCTACGTACAAACAATAAAACAACACAACGTATTCTAACCTCTATTTGAGGTTATGACGCTTATCTACCGAGATGAATCTCTTAAGCAAATCAACTAGCAATTTATCTGGTAGATGCAGTACATATATGATGCATAAAATTCCTACAATTATATTATTAAACGATTTCTGTACATAGCGATATTGAGCATTCCAATTATCTTTTAAATGCCATGGCATGTTCAAAGTTCTGCTTACCTCGTAGTCACCACAAAAGCTAAAACACACCCCGCAACAATTAATTACACAGTTAGCCCTAATCTGCCCTAATCATAAACTATTATAAACTATAACATGTAACGGACAAACGAATGAAAACGTTGTTGTGTTGACGTTCGCAACTTACAAATATTACAAATAATATAATACAAAACGCAGATATATTAATAGAAAAGTTACAGCGCTCAACTTAGATACTATTTAAATCATATTAGATATATATTATCTAATTTAATCTTTAAACTATCATTTTAAATAGGTACATACCTACTTAATATGTATGCATATTTTACCCATTTTTATATTATTCGTCCTACGCACCAAATGTACAAAAGCAAAAATTCAATCTTTTTTTTATATGAAATAAATATTTACAGAAATACAAAGCAAAATATTCTTGCAGAGTTATGAAAAATATATTGAGAAAACATTTGCAATAAAGTATTATTAATGCTACATAACATATATATTTTTTAAATGTTTTCCTAATATATTTTCTATAATATATTTTATGCATATTATATTAATATAACTAATATTCAAGAAAGATTTAATATTTTTTAAATATTTATAAAATATGAAATAAATATAGTTGGTCACTGGGGATGTCAAAATATTCTTTTCTGAAAGTATATACCTATAGATTTCTTACAACGATATACAGAGTACAGCAAATTGGCGTTTCTCCAGTATTACTAAGGAAGCCGGTCTACAAAAACCTGGACAAATAAATTGTGTCAAATTATAGACCAATATCTATTTTGTCATACTAAGGGACATTTCAACAACACTGTAAAAAAAGTTGCAGTAAAATTACATGTAAAATCGTTGGTAACAAAGTTGCCTACAATTTTACAGGTAAATTTCACGTGCTGATGTGTTTTTCAAAGATTGTACTGTAAAATTCGTATGTAATATTTATATGAACTCTATATTTACCGAACACTGAAGTAATTTTCATATGTATTTTTATAAAGAGAGCAAGCAACTTACCTAATTCTTTTATAGCACCTAATAGGTCATACTGAATCGCTCAACCAGGGATCAAGAATGAACACGCTTACGCGAAACCCTACGATTGTTTGTGACGTACATGATATCATTGAGCCAATAATATGTTCGACAAACGAATAGAATTACCTACGCGCACTGATAAATAATCCAATAACCGATCACATTGCGGCGTATGAATTTCGTATTTTCATGATATCTATAGTTGTACCCGAAAATTCAAATGAAAACAAATAAATATAAAAGATCTCATATTTTTACAGCAAAATTAATAGTTCACTAGTAAAATTACTTTAAAGTGCCACTAAATACCCCAAAAAAAATGTCAATTTTACACTTTTAAGTAAATTTTGAGAGTAAATACAAATTGTACATGTTTTTTCTGTATTTTCCTTTAAATTTTTGTTACATCTTAAACTTACATGAAACAGCTATAAATTTTACCGAAATTTCTTTTTCCATGTTAAATATCCTAGAAAAATAAAACAAAATTTACATGATTTATTGTGGTAAATTCACAACGTTATTACATGTAATATTCCTGATTTACCTTGGCAAAATTACTGTAATTTTTTACAGTGGAGAACGGGCACTCAGCGTGGGCACCTTTGATCTTCCAGGGAGGAAATTCGTGAACTTCGCTAATTTACTTCTATTGGCTAAAGGCTAAACAGTACTCAAAAAAGATGGTGATTGCGCGCGCACATTCAAAATTTGCTACTCTCAGGTTGACGTATTCCCCATCAGCTGTTGATTCGTTTATATGTGCGTGATAACCTCAAACAAAACCGTCTCAAATGACTGTCCTCTCAAGAACTGTTTGACAACAGCCGAGCTTGACTTATTATTGGCCTTACAGTTCCTTAGCCAATAAGAAGATTTCTATGGATTCTCGGAATAGCCTTGTATGGTAGTGAAATAAAATCATGGTTTAGGAAAAAAATTAATTGATCACCTCGACTCAACTAACGATATGATTTTACTGATTTTCTGCCCTGAGGAAGACAATATTTTAGTTATCGAAAATTTGACAATACCGAATACAAAGTAAAAATATATTTAGCTTTTTACCACCTTGCTAATCCTTTGATTAAATTCGGAATCATCAGCGTTATTTCTTAGTTTATGTATTAATTTTTATACTTATACCATGTGATTCAAAATGATTGTCGTAAGAAAAAAACTGTTTTCCGGAAAAATTTATCTATACTTATTACCAATTTAATGAGCGAAGTTAGCTATATACAAATTTCATACATTAAATGAATTTTCTTGACATTTAGCGACATTGGCGTGCGTGTTGTAGTATCTTTCGATTATTTATCTTATAATTTTTTTCAAACCGTTTATATTTACATCTAATATCATCAACAATAGTATTTCTGAATACTGTAAGAAAATAAGGGAATTTATCTGTGGTAATTAGCGCAACAAACAGGTAAAAAAATCAATATTAACATTAAGTGAAATAGTTTATTACATTTTATAATTTTATAGGCTTATCATACACTTCAGGGCAACGAGCTGTCAAAAGAAATTTACATTTTCATCCCTATAAAGTTTCTACGGTACAGGAATTATTACCATTAGATCACGATAGGCGATTGGAATATTGTCATTGGTTTAATAACAATTTAAGGGACAATGACTTGCTAAACAAATCATTTTTCTTGGATGAAGCCTGGTTTTATCTAACTGGCTATATCAATTCATAAAACTATCGTATCTGGTCTGCAGAAAATCCCCACGAATTTCGAGAAACCCAATTGCATCCCGTAAAAGTTGGAGTTTGGTTAGCTATGTCCAGGCAACGAATAATAGGGCCAATTTTCTTCGAGGAAACTGTAACAGCCCAAGGTTACCAACAGATGTTGGAATTGTTTATTGCAGAGTTACAAGAAAATGAGCTTGAAGCAGGTTATTTTCAGCACGATAATGCTCCAGCACAAACTGCTCGACAAACCTACCAATATCTTCAACAGTTTTTTGCTGACAGGTTCGTTAGAGCACAAAGATGGCCACCAAGATCGCCTGATCTAACCCCATTAGATTACTTCATGTTCGGCTATCTAAAAAATAGGATCTATAGAAACCGCATGCATACCATAGAAGAACTGAGAGATGCAGTTTTGTCACTTAATAATTATACTAATTGTATGTTATAATTTAAAGTAATAAATAAATTTAGTTAAACACCAGTTAGTACTGAATTGTAAAATCATAATTTAGTAAAGTTAAATTAATTACATTTCATTTTTACAAGCAGAAACACCAATCCATAGTCGTTTATATAATGCGAGTTCAAATATAGGTTACGTTTTCCTTATTTATGACAGATCCGTTTACTTTCTTATGTTCCAACACTGACTTAGTTCAAACCTTCATTACAAACACGCGGCATATATCTGCATCCTGTTACTATCTATAGGAGCGGAATTGACAATCATTTTGAATCTCTGTGTAGATATATTTATATTAGAAAACAGTTCGGAACCGATGGATAGAACAAACCTATTATCAATTTGATAAAATACAGAATATAAGATCGGTTTTCTGAAATATATGAATTTCAATCTGAGACGCCCTAATATCCTATAGAAAAAGAATCGATCCACGATTTGAAATGGGATTCGCAATTTTCAATTGGGCATTAAGAGAAACTTTTCCGATCAGCCATAAAAGTCCGTTCGCTTTTTCCTTGTGTAAATGTATTTGTTCCATTTCCTTTACGTAGATCATTTTACAAGTTTTTCTTTTCAGGACAGGCTGGCAAGGGAAATTACGTTTGGCATCTAGCCAAGGCACTCTCCCCATTTCGTTTTGTGTATCTTCAACTTTGTGCTGCGCAATTCTCGTTTTTCAATTCCTTGCTGTGGGTATAGTTGTTTATTTTTTTTTTTTTGACAAGATAAAAAAATGTGTGTGGATGTAAAATCGTAAAGAAATACTAGAAAATGATAGAGTGAACATCGGAAAGAGAACAATAAAAGTTGTGTAGAATAATCAATTTTATTAGCCAAGCAACGAGCATAAAGTATTGACATTTTTTTTATTGTTATATTCAAATTATAAATACTACTTATAACAGACGGACTGTGACGTCCGTATAATACGAAAGAGGATTCGTCAGCGAATAATTTTTTTTCCGTCATTAGTGTAACCTTCAATGACTGCTTCTCAAACGCGAATGTGTCATATTTTTACCGTTAGGAAATACATAGTGTTTCAAAATGAATTACATCTTAGGAAATACTGAGTAACTAGTACACACACAAAAAAAATAATTACTCAATTTGAATATAAATGCATCACATTGAATATAACATAACTTCCTATATAAGTAAGAAGATGATGTATATATTTATATTGAGAATAAAATTTGTTCAGTTTTCCAAACCCGTGAATTTGTTAGATGAAACAATTTTTTAGTTCAAATATAATCAATATACTAAAATCATAATGAACATATAATATTTTCACCACAAGAATAATTATTTTATATTTGAGTAAATAGATTTTCTCAACTGGAAACTATCATATTTATGCTTTAATAAATAATTTATGCACATTTGATAGAAGTATATAAAAGTATTATTTGAAGCATTGCCATTATTTACTTCCAAAATATAAGTACCTATATTGAACTGATAATACTTACCTGTTTAATCTAAGCATTTCTACTATTCAAGGGTAATAATTACTTACTAATTTTGTGTCTGTAACACCAAAAAACCTCGGTAGGAGAAAATTAATAAATAAAGAAATATTATGTAATTAAATAAATTTACTGTCATACTTTATAGTTTTACGATGTTTGGGAGAAGGTAGCGTATCGGGGTACTCCAGGAGTGCGCACGGGATATTGATGCGTAGAGGTGTAGATGTTATGCGTATCCGTCGTTGCGACCGGTGTTCTCGGTATACTTCCCACTCAATGCCTGAACCTGGTATCTAGTCAGAGTTGGTTACTGATATAATTTCAATCAGTATAATAATTTCCTGATATTACCTGCTGAAAACTAATAACTAGTAAATACCTACATATGTTTGTTAAGGTACACACCTACTATGTACATATATTATCGACACAATGGCGTTGACTCTAAGTATTATTTCAAAGTTTTTTAAACCAGTAATCCTTTAATATTAGATAACACGTACGTACTTATCTTCGAATATTTTAATGGTAGCATCTGTGCATCAGCCCATTTCCACCCCATTCTCTAAGCAGCTGTGAAACGGCTAGGCTATCCATTTAGATTTACTTACACTCACAACCAACAACACTGTTCGCTGGTCAATCAAAAAGTGACGCCAAGTAAAGCGTATTGCTGTGTACTGATGGTACCAGCATAAATGCAAAATGAAAAGTAAAAAAAATGAAAATTTAAATTTACTAGCTCAGCGGATAAAAATATTAAAAGGCCGCAAAAGTACTATTTATCTCAAGGTTATTCTCACAATTGAACTAATCATGAAAAATAAAAAATGTGGGTGATTGAAAAATTGACTTTCTTTAAAACTGCAAAACTTGAAAAGGTTTGATCTAAAAATAAAAGAACAGAAATTTTGAATGACGTTAACAATCATTAATTTTATTTAAAAAAAAAGAAAAAAACATTTAATTACAATTACGCAGGAAAAATCAAACCTTGGACTGAGAGTCCTGGCCAAAATCAAAATCTGCTTGAATCTAATTTACTAAAGGACAATGCAAATCCTTCAACAAACAAAGGACAAATTTGTTCTAGAAGAAAATCCTTTTTTCACAAAAATCCACGTGGTCTCAAAATTACAACACACTAAATTTCAACGTGGACAAAACAAATAAATTTACAAAATTGAAATTTAAATACAAGCACAATGCTTCTTTTCACCTAAACCGAGGTGATTAATTATAAAATACAAATCAGTAAACTAGAAAACGGAAAAAAAAACTCAATCTCTTTAAACTTACAATACCTTCTAGAACAAATATAATAACAGATCTTATACCTAATTTGTGTACACAAATAATATAATAACGATTATTATTTAACGAGTTCCTTGAAGGATGAGAAATTTTCAAATTAAACGAACAACATTTTTAAAATCAAATGAATTTACAAAAAAGGCAACAAAGAAAATAAAATTTAACTGTACTTACACGACATCGTTCAAGTAACTGCCTTCCAGGGGCCCAAACATCGCATACATATAACAAACAGATGCGTGCCAAAGCAGCGCATAAATGCAAAGATCATAGAAGAAGAATTCTTCTAGGAAGGACACAAACTACATGATCAAATAAAATATATTACAGAGTGAAATTACTTTAAACCAACTGAACATTTAAATAAACAAATTAAACAATCAAATCAAATCAATTCAATTAGAAAAATCTTACTTAAAAATAAAACATTAATTTCTGAGAGAATTTTCCCGGCACATTGACAAAGATTAATCTCTATAAATAAAATAACACTGAATTTGCGAACCCCGGAGTGCCAGACCACAGCAGTATGTATATGCAAAACCCCCTAAACCCTCCTAAAAAAGAGGGAACCAATGACAGATAAGTTTTAGTGTAATAAATGGTGGGGTAAAATTCGTTTCAAATGTTTCAATATTATGGTAATTTCAATTTGATATTTCATTTTTTCAGTACAAAACATTTAATAATTTTATATAGCAATTCATTATACCAAACGTATAAAATATTCTCGAATCAAACGGAATGTTTTATTAAAGAGAAAGCTTGCTTGTGTAATATTACACAAATCCTTGGCTAATCTTTACAAATTTAATAATAAAAGGAAAATACTTATTGTTGAATATTAGTTTCCCCTGTGTATTAAGTGTTGTTCCTTGATATGATAAAAATAAAAAAATATTTTTTGTCTTACTTTTACAGAATAAAAATATTAAATTTAAATGAATCGAGACAGCCTCCTGAAAATATCTTTTGATCTTCGATATAAGAAGCTCTATCTTATTTAAAACGAGGGATTTTAAATTACTTTTGGTCGCGTGGACGTGAAAAAAAATCGAGAGAAAATCGAGATTAACAGGATTTTTATATTAAAGTCGAGTAATCCCTTTCCGCTTGTAAATAAAGTTGTATTGCGTGGACACAGTTTATAAATCGACAAGGATTGCACGGGAGACTGCGCTAATTTTTAATATCCTCTGCAAAATGAGTTCTGGGACAACATTTTGCAACCGTCGCATTGCGAAAAATATAAAATATTAACCGTCTCTTCTGTCCTAAGCAATACAACGTGTGTATAAATTGTCGTAAAAGCTATACGCAGTGACATTCTTCCTTCGTTTCTGAATCTAAAATCTAAATGGTAAAATATGGTACTATGCTTCATGCGTCTTCAGGAGCTACTTGAAAGTAACTTACATTTGGCAACACTGAGGTCGCATACTACCGTAATGGTAGTTACAATACTTGTCAAAATTGACAGACCAGAATTACAAATGACAAATTGGATAACACAAATGATACATAGGGAAAAGCAATAAGAAAGCTTTATTAAAACAGAATTAGTAGTTTTGATTTTCCGAATGCATCTCTTGTAATAAATTAGCGACACTATTACCTACGCATATGTTCAAATTGATATCCGTCTGTTTGTAAACACATTTGCAATCTACGAGATATTGTCTGTATTACTTGTTCAAGCCTTTCCGGTGTAATTTCTAATACTGCCGCGTTAATTCGTCCTATAACTTCGTCAGCGTCTTGTGGAGGTGTTGCGTAAACTTTCACCTTTATGAAACCCCAACAAAAAAGTCTAAACGATTTAGGTCGGGAGACCTTGCAGGCCATAAGATAGGACCACCGCGACCAATCCACCTGTTAGGGAAGTGTTCATCCAACCACTCTCTCACATTACGAGAAAAATGTGCCGGAGCTC
Organism: Protaetia brevitarsis; assembly: GCA_004143645.1. NCBI lineage: Eukaryota > Metazoa > Arthropoda > Insecta > Coleoptera > Scarabaeidae > Protaetia > Protaetia brevitarsis. The sequence continues at coordinate 24,448 of RXPK01000620.1, forward strand.
CATCATGCATATGAAACATGTTACGGCGTATATTCAATGGCATCTCGTCAATAACTTGTTCTAATACATTTAAACACCCGTTGGCATCAAGTCGATTTGGCAGATAGATTGGCCCAACGACACGGTGATTTATTATACCCAGCCAAACATTAACTGAAAACTTTCTTTGGTGACCGTATTCCCGAAACGCATGAGGATTTTAATCTGCCCAATGGTGAAAATTATGGGTATTGAGTACACCATTTCTGGTAAACATAAATTCCTCGATCCAAAGGACACCTCTTAAAAAGTCGCCATCTTCTTGAATCCTATTTAAGGTACTATGACAAAAGTTTAAACGGTGTATGTTATCGTTTTCATAGAGCTGCTGCACCTTAGTTATATGGTATGGATAAAGAAGGTTTTCACGTAGAACCAAATGAACGGTCATATTACTGCGGATATTGAATGTGGACGCCAACTGTTGAGTACTGACGGAGGGATCTTCATGTACTGAGTCTAGAATTTCCTCTTCCAGTTGTAATGTACGCCGTTGTCTAGGTCGACCAGCGTTGGCATTTCTTTTCTTAAACGAACTAGTTTCACGTAGACGTTGGTCCAGCCGTCGAAATACGTTTCCAGTAGGATGTCTCCGGTTTGGAAAACGTACGCGATATTCCTGTTCTGCCATGTTAGCATTTCCATTACAAAAACCGTATACCATATACATATCGGCATATTCATTAAATGTAAAAACCATTGTAAATAAACAAAACAATAATACGGGAACGATAAAAACACTGAAACAGAAAAACTAATCAAGAGAATACGAGTAATCACGAAAAAGAGCAGAGCTTGCATAAAATTGAACACTTCAGATTAATGTCAAAATTTGACAGTAATGGTTTTGATTGAAATCGAATTAGAATACAAAGTCATTGTCCTACAATGTTGCCAAATGTGTTTTTCATGAGAGGATGCTTATGAAGAAATGTTGAAACCAGGTTCTAAAAATCAAAAAGAAACTGTTTCCGAAAAAAACAGGAATAAGAAATCGTCTAAATTCAAAATTGCAGCTATCTATACCGACAAATAACGGACACAGATGCTTATTAAGGAACTAAAAAACCGAACTTCAAGAACCTCGTGAAGACTTATGAAGCATAGTACAATATTTTACCATTTAGATTTTCGATTCAGAAACGAACGAAATATGTCGCTACGTGTAGCTTTTGCGGCAATTTATACACACGTTGTATAGTACTTGAATTTTTTTTTTTACATCATTATATCATTTTGATACGTAACTGAGAATTAATAAATCTTATATTTGAATTAAATCAATCAAGGTCCCACCTTCGCAAATTACAAATTAATTATTAAAAAGCTTTTATTTTCTGTAAAAATACCGATAAATACCTGGGCAGTCGATGATTGGTCCCACCACTCAATATTGTTACGAGCCACCACTGAATCCCTCTATTGGATTATACAAAATTAACTAGTTATAAACTTACCTTCTCGAGATCACGACCTCTATATAATATAGTTAAGTGATCTTCTTTAAGCTCCTTGCTTCTACGGGTGCGATATAGAAGATAAGGAAGCTTTGAATAATTTAGCACAATGGGACTGAACTCGTAGAGCCCGTCTGGAATACATATATTGGAAAGGTACTACGTCTGGAAAGAGGCTTACGGGATTAGGGTCTGTTTCGATGAAATTGCCCCGAAATATACATGAGGCTCAAGTAAGTTCCGTTTTATTATGCTCGCGTACGCTGATATTAAGTAATCCGAAAGCGATTTTAAACTCAATAGCTGTCCCACATAACCAAATTTAAATTGCCCGCAATTATTCTTAGTAACTTCAATGTTGAAACATAAAATTTCCTACTATTTTGTACTGCATTAATAGTTATTTTAATGGGTTTACGTTGAAGTCACTAAAAATAGTGGGGGGAAATTTAAATTTGGCTATTAGGGGTATGATCTTATTTATAATATACAGAGTGACATAGAAGAAACTACCAAATGCATAGCACCACGAGATAGAAGAACGAAAAATAACAAAAAAAAGTTCCTATACATACCGGTGTTTCAATTCTAAATTTTCAAAATTATTTTTATTTGTAAGAGCAGTGGTTAAAACACAACAAATAAGTAAAAATTCCCAATTTCAAGAGTCTATATACTGCCATCTTGCGGCTAGCGCGAATAAAAAATAAAGAATACGCCTGTCTTGTGCGTAGTTACTTTTTGTAGGACGTAGAGAAATTATTATACTCGTCACAAGTTATAAAACTAGCTATATAATTTGAGCTCCTTCAGTATTCAAATATTCATATCCAATTTCATTTATTCCTATGTAATAAATAAAAATAATTATATACTATTACTAGATACACATACCTGTATAATGGTTTGTATTACGAGAAAGTACATACATTAAAAAAATCCATTATGGTTAATAAATTATCTTCATCCATTAAGGTTATAACATGGTGGTTTGTGAATAAATAATACTTACTGTAACAAGGTGTCAGAAAAGAGGCTGGTTTCTAATACAACATAGAGTATGTACAATTTCATGTGCAGAAGATCAAACTCATTACAATTATGGTATTTTTTCGGTCATTGCTTCTTCAGATAACCTTTTGCACACATCACAACGCATTTCTAAAAAAAATATTGCATATTTTTCTGGATGAGCAAAAAATATTACTTAAACTACTTCAAAACTAACCCAACATCCTTTTATTGCACGATATACTCTAATCATTATTCTATTAAAATAAAATGCTTATTAAGGAAAATAGAATAGAGAGCAAAAATATATGAATTTACCAGAAATAATACATTTTGTAAGCTACTTAAAGTTTGTGCAGTGTAGAAAAAGGGAAGTTTCTACTAATCTAATATAACCAAATCAAACAAAACACTTGGACTTGTTGACGTTTAATATATTGGAAATAAAATAAATAAAATCACCAATTCTTAAGAAAAAAAGTAAACCTAACCTAAAATGCAACTACCTAATTACTATTATTATCGCTAATATTATAAACACAGCTATGAAAAATACTTACATAATTCTAACGGAATCTGGTTTTAATGACTTTGATTTCGTTAGGTATGAAACATGTTTAACAGAAATTTCAGTCTATTTAAATAAGATTTTGTCCAACAAAATTCCAGAGTGCAAACTAATAAGTTTGAACAAATGTGCGGTATTCCAATAAGGGTGTTACTCCTAGATAAAACCATATCAATGTTATTTGAGTAACAGAAACAACAACATATAAATATTTACGAGATAATATGTCAATTTAGATTTATATTGTAAATTCTATTCTTAAATATATACAACGTTTGTACGAACACAACGCTAAAGCATAAAAATCTGTTATGCAACTACACCACACACAAATAATTAGATTTATTATTTAGTGTAAAACACGAAATACAAAGTATAATGTATTAGTACAAATCGCAAATTCTAAATGAAGTGGACAATGAAAAATATTTGTTAATTACAATTATTTGCACCAGTTTCCCCTAATAACAAACTTAACTAAGTAGAGGCTCAGCTTAAGGTGAACCTTAAGGTGAATATGTTTTGTACCGTCGAAACTAGGAATAAAGCTTAGCTAAGCATTGAAAACGGATGGCAACAGTGTCAGACAGTGTGAAAATGACTTGTAACTTGTAAGTTTTTGACAGTAACACACAGAAAGAAGGAGAATGTTGACTTTTAATTCTTGATACGAGTTTTCGAGTTTTCATTATTGTTGTCAGGTCAGTCTCAGGAATATTAACAGCTGATTCATAAAAGCAACACTATTATTGCTGAAAATTTGTTGTTTAATTAGATAAAACATAACAAACTGTATGCATTCGTGGTCATAGGAATGGTTATTTCGTCTTAGGTTACATGGTAAACATAAAATTATTTTTTATACCTACTCACACATCAAGGATATTCAATTTCAGCTTCAATCAGGTTTAGTATAAATAATGTTGTACATTTGGTTGCCCTAAATAGCCGGAAAAATTTAAGTTCGTCAAACGTATGAAAATATTCTGCCCTTTCATTTACTTGTCTAGGTATACCACAAAAAATTATATTTAACTCGTCCAATTCATCATCATCTTCAAACATTATGTTATTTATTAAGATATTACGTGCCATTTTGTTTCAAAAATGTACAAATAATAAATATCCCCACAACAATAAATAAAACACCTCGAAAACACCGTAATACAACAAATAAAAGTCTTCTTTCACTTGCCGCAATACTTGTCATTTGAAACCAAAAGTGAGGTTAACTGGACCTTAAGCCGGGCAAATCTTCGACTTATTTTGAATAACACTTAACTGGTCCTTAAACAGTGGTGCAAAACGAAATCATAGTTTAGGATCTACTTAAGTCTTAAGTTAAGCTTAAGTATAACCGGTGCAAATAGCCGTTATAGTACTTATTGTATAAGGTTATAATCACTCAAATAGAAATCAACTTTATAAAGGCAAATACATATGTATGAAAACCCCATCTAATTATTTTCGACATAAGAAAACAAAATGGCAAAACTTACGAGTGCGCCACAGCATATTCGCAATTCGCATCCTCCTATTTTTCATTTTAAGTTACGAATCGAAAAATAACCGGATCACACATCATCTATCTTCTCTTGTCGCACAGGATCCCCGCTTCAACAGCGAAATCGATTACAAGACGGGCTACAAGACGAATCTGATACTCTGCATGCCGATATGCAACTACGAAGGTGAAGTTATAGGGGTCGCACAAATAATCAACAAAGTCGACGACACGAAGGAATTCACACAACACGACATCGAAATCTTCCATAGATATTTGACGTTCTGCGGCATCGGCATCCAGAACGCTCAGCTGTTCGAAGTATCCGTGCTCGAATACCGCAGGAATCAGGTGAATATTGACAATTTTTCGTTTTAAATTAGAGATGTATACAGCTGCATATTCGTAGCTTGAAACCGCAGCTCTTTTTAGTTAGCTACGTTTTGATGTTTGTCACTCAGGAGTTGAGATGCAATTTAGGGTTATGTTTAAGTCGACATAAACATATATTGAAATCAACGTTCATTTAAGCGAGGTATTTTAATTATAAATTTTTCACCTCATATTTCACTTTCAAATACAATTAGAAGCCGTAATTAAAAAAAAATAGCACATAAAACACGCTTTATTCATTGAATTAACTAGGTAAATCGTTTTTTTTTTAACACAAACTCGTGCTTTAAAACCTGTCTTATAAAAATAGTTTTTTAATACACCATGGTAGCTATAGAAGTAGAGAAAATAAATGCCCCTTCGTGGCCAAGGTCTGTTTCCACGTGGAAATGAACGTTGATCGTCATATCTCCAATAATGCTATTAATATTCCATTAGCTAATTGGAAATGTTATTACCACTATAAATTCATTATACATGGGGAATTGTGACGAATTCGTTAGTTAGAATTTTGATTAATTTATGCCTTGTTTCGTTGCGAAACGAAATTTAATCAGCTCTAATCGGAATAATTGATCTAAGTAAAACTGGTGGCCATTAATAATTGTTTCTCTGCCTGTGATATATGCGATTCAATTTGTGTGAAAATTACTTTGCTTGGTGAGATTTATGGAGCTAATTTTCTATTAACTGGAAATTTAGATGTAGCAATAACGGCTGCAGAGCAACTCCATAATTTCCTAGATTGTTATTATATGAAATGAAACCTATAATTAAAAATAATTAATAATAACAAGTAACAGAAAGAAAAGAAATAAATTAAATTTATGTGCTTATCAAAAACATTGTGCAGTTTTCTATGACTTCTTAACTTCTACAAAATTAAGTCGGTTTTACTAAGCATTTCCTGGGTGCACTATTTAAGCAAGTTATAGAGGTATAAAAGTGTTTTTTTTGGGATATTTTTGCGAGGATATTTCCCTGTTTATTTTATTGCGTGTATTCTCTTATCATCTAAACAACATGCCGCGCCATCGAAACTACAATGTATTTTATTATACTGTGTGTAAAGCTTTTGTCTCTCTATTTATGTTTCTGTTTAAACCTTGAATCAATTCATTCTGTTGAACTGTAAATACGTTCCCTTTAACTTTATTTATACCCGAAAAAAATTAAAATTCTCAATTGCTGGTGTCCCTATTTTTCCTGCGAGAAGTGTACAACCTGAAAACGTCAGACAGCAGAATGATTTTTCCTTTAACTTCTCTCGGAAGGTACATTTATAACATTGAAAAGCCGGAATCAGGATTGGCAAAAATAGATTGTTCGATTGATTCGTGGGTGGTTTTTCGTTGTAGTATGGCTATTATAAACAAATAGATAAACAATTCCGCATGGCATAATTGGATGCATCGGCAAGACAACAAGAAATGTACATGCCGATTTGGTAAATAGCATAACTGACAATTTAGGTACAAAACAAAACTTATCACTAGAGACCGGATTATATGCAAAGAAAAACTGGAATATACGCATCGATTTTTGAGAAAATATGCATAAACCTGGGGCATATATCCAAAAAAATTGCGACAATATGCAAAATTTTTACATAAAATAAATAAGAGCAGAAATTTAAACATTTACTTTATTGCACAAAATTTTTTCACAACATATTTCTAAAACAATTTATAATTAAAATATTTTTCCAAATTGTGTAAAAGAAAGTTTTGTCTTCTATCAGAATACATATGTTTCGAAATAGAAAGCTTCTTTCAACATCCACAGATGTAATTGGTGCATTTTTTAACTTTGCAATACATTCTAAACTAAAATTAAAGCCGAAATCGTTTACTGTTTCACCTTCCAAAATTTTCTTAACTTTTTTCAATTTCAAATAACCCGCATTTTTATTTATCACTTTTTTAAATTTATCGTATATAGAATTACCTATTGTACCCTTAACCTTCTTACATAACATATGAAATTCGTCTACTATTTCGACTGATTCCGAGAGCGACATCCCTTGCGTTTCTAGTTTACGACTGCAACTTGAAACAAAGCTATAATTTGACTTAATATACAAAAGGTTTTGTAGCAATTCTGTTGATGTTACTATCTTTTTACAGTTTTCTAGAGCACTGCAGTCAGCAGTGATTTCAAGAATTACATTTTTTATTCCTTCAAAATTATCGGCGAAAAAAATTGCAGCCTCTAACCATGTACCCCATCTCGTAATAATCGGTTCAGGAGGCAATTAACACCGGAAGTCCTCCTTATAAAATTGGATTCGTAAAGGTGGTTTTAAAAATACTTTTTTGACATTGCTAATTAAATCATTAATCAAAGGGAATTGATTTTCTAATATCTTCGACTACACGATTGAACCCATGAGCTAAACAAATGGTATGAATAATGTTACTATAAATTTTTTTTAAATTTTGCGCAGCTTTTATCATGTATGGTGCAACGTCGGATAACATTAGTAAATATTTTTCACAAGGTACACTTCCAGGTGAAAAGAAATTTGATAAACCTTCTTGAACGAATTGGGCAATTGCCACATTATTTATTTTTTTAAAGTTCTTTACAATAAATTAAATATGATTTACCTACAATATCTTCATGAAGAATTCCTATTAACAAATGGGCAATATAACGACCACACTTATCCGTACTTTCATCTACCATGATATAAATAAAATTATTCCCTGCCAATTGTTGAATTTCTGCTATTGTTTGCTGGTAACAAGATGTGACATAATTTTTTCGTAAGGTACTTTCGTCAGGTATATTATGTTTGCAATATTTTTGCAGAAATGATTTCAAATTAACATTGTTTAATCTTGCTCATGGTATGTTAGACGAAATTAATGAGTTACACAGATCCGTATTATATTCTTCTTGTTCTGAGTTTCGTGAAGTTGATGCCACACATTGACGTATAGATTGCTGCACCAGATGCGGATCGCTTTAGTTTTTCACATTTTCCAATATATGAAGGAGTTTTAGCGTGTTGATCAATCAGGTATTTTCTCTCAGAAGACACCTACAACAACAATTGTCATTTTATAGCAAAAGTTAAAGAATTTAAAAACAATTGTAAAGCTTTTAGTAAAATTAAACTTACCAGTTTACTGCAGGCTCGACAAAATATTTTGTCGCCATCCTTTACCAGTTCAGGATATGACTTAATCCATATAAAGAAATTTTGTTCGCTACACTCATTGTATGTTATACGCACAGTATTTAAAAACGTAACACAATTACATGCTATTTCGCTCGAAGATATTCAATGAATGAATAGTTTATTTGGGAATTAATAATAATAAAACGTATTTACCACATCCCTTCTGCTAGGCGAAATTAAACACGTGCAGTTCTTGGAAAAAAGTATTAGAGAAACCAATGTAAAAGATTTATCGTTCTGAGAATTGTCGGTTGTCGATCTACATTAGGTATTACTAGGAATAATAATAATAGAAAGGATAAGAAAAAAAGCTTAAATATGCATAGAAATGCCTAAATATGCAATATATGCAATCACTAATTAGCGCTAATTAACGTCAATTAGTGTAATACGTCTACAGATAGACTATAATTAAAGATATGCAAAAAATAAAATATATGCACTTTGCATATAATCCGGTCTCTACTTATCACACATGTTTATTATTGAAATTTTTCGTCTTAAAATTAAATGACGAACCGTCCACAGCCATAATATTACACTTTATTTTCGAAACACCTTGTATAAAAAAGAAAACATTTCAGACCAAAAATAAAAAAATTCTACACATAAATCGTTCCTTTAAAACAAATTGACTCGGCGACACGGTTTTCCCATCAAAGTATTTCCGGACACTTAATTCGATATAAGACTTGAAAGTGCGTTCCTGTTTCCTTGCATTCCAGATTCTGCTCAATTTAGCGCGCAGTATATTCGAGGAGCAGAACAATCTAGAATGCCTCGTCACCAAGATAATGAGGGAAGCCCAGGACCTGCTAAAGTGCGAGCGATGCGCCGTCTATCTGCTGGACCTCGACTGCTGCGAAGCGGTGAGTAGCCGAACTTAGCTGAAACTTAATCAACCGTCGTGGCATGCCGTGATTCCGTTGGCTAAATAATGGCCTGCGGTACACCAAACTCTCTCTCTTTCTCTCTCCTCTATAGCGCTTAGAACCGCGGTAATAGGAGTCGGTGGTAATGAAAAAGTATCTACCGAGATATAGTCCAGAATAAAGATTTGTTTGCGTTGTTAGTTCGCAAGAATGTTTTCGGTTTTGGAACTTGAGATTAAATTATGTGGGGTTTCTATCTTTATTAAATATCCAAAACTATCCCTAACAGCCAGAAATATTACATAGATATTTTTAAAAATATATTTTATAAATATTTTTCGTGAGAGGTTTTTGAATATATTTTTCATATTTTTTTCTAAATATAGATGAAATATTCAATTAAAATATTTATTCCATATTTTAAAATTAATGTAAGCGCTATATTTTTTCAAAAATATTTGTAAAATATTATTTAAATGAAAATTGAGATTTTTTATGCAATCTATTTAATTTGTCAAAATGTACTAAAATTGTTCTTGGTTATTTAGAATGTATAACGTCGATAACGAAAAGTTGAAACATACATAGAGTTGTCTAAAAGGCAAGAACTTGTTTTTTCACACTCACCATATAAGTTAATAATCAATAATTCTGGCATCTTTTAAGGCATACTGAAGGTTTATCAAATTAATCACTATTTTTTAATTGAAGTGTTCTAAATAAAAAAACAAACGTATTTATTATCATTTTATTTGAATAAGCCAATAAAAATGAAAAATACTCATTTTTAAGTCTAGCCTTGGGTGGTGCCAGGTACAACCCTATGGCTTTTTTCATATCTTCGGTAGTGGCGCTCTCATGGCGTTTCCTTGTGGCCTCTAAAACAATGCCAATTGTATTAGATCATACCATGAATAAAACATCGTACAACATTATCAACACCTACTAATACATTTGGAGCATTTACAATACTTGGAGTGGTAGCTACATTCTAATACTTACGATACTTATTTTTACTTTATTTCATAATATTTGAAAACATTCTACGTACAAACAATAAAACAACACAACGTATTCTAACCTCTATTTGAGGTTATGACGCTTATCTACCGAGATGAATCTCTTCAGAAAATCAACTAGCAATTTATCTGGTAGATGCAGTACATATATGATGCATAAAATTCCTACAATTATATTATTAAGCGATTTCTGTACATAGCGATATTGAGCATTCCAATTATCTTATAAATGCCATGACATGTTCAAAGTTTTGCTTACCTCGTAGTCATCACAAAAACTAAAACACATCCCGCAACAATTAATTACACAGTTAACCCTAATCTGCCCTAATCGTATACTATTATAAACTATAACATGTAACGAACAAACGAATGAAAACGTTGATGATACGCACATGCGCGTATGCATTCTATGTACCTAATCCATGGACGCATAAACAATACTAAATCATAGAACACCGGCACCGTAATGAATAGAGGTGTTGTGTTGACGTTCGCAACTTACAAATATTACAAATAATATAATACAAAACGCAGATATATTAATAGAAAAGTTACAGCGCTCAACTTAGATACTAATTAAATCATATTAGATATATATTATCTAATTTATTCTTTAAACTATCATTTTAAATAGGTACATACCTACTTAATACGTATGCATATTTTACCCATTTTATATAATTCGTCCTACGCTCCAAATGTACAAAAGCAAAAATTCAATCTTTTTTTTTATATGAAATAAATATTTACAGAAATACAAAGCAAAATATTCTTGCAGAGTTATGAAAAATATATTGAGAAAACATTTGCAATAAAATATTACTAATGCTACATAACATATATATTTTTTAAATGTTTTCCTAATATATTTTATGCATATTATATTAATATAACTAATATTCAAGAAAGATTTAATATTTTTTAAATATTTATGAAATATGAAATAAATATAGTTGGTCACTGGGGATCTGTTGTATTTAAATATGTTGTATTTAAATATCCTCATACTGAGAAAAAGATTTCTTTGTAGGTAATAAATCTGTATTAGAGCAAAGAAACTATTCTTTTAAATAGCAACCAAGACATATTTATTAGCTGCTAGTAAAAATATTATTTGAAATAAATAGTGCCCAGGTAGCACACAATATTTATAAAATATGTATTTCATATTTTACAAATATTATATGTATGAGAAATATTTCCAACATAAACAACACATTAAACAACACATTTATATAATATTTGTTTATAATTGTGCATATATATTTAAAAATCATATTTATCATACATAGAAACAATATTTATATCACACATTCCAAACTCAAAATTAGCATTCAACATATAAGCAATATTTATAAAATATTTATAAAATATTGCGAGTTTAATATTGATTGCAAAATATTTTTTGAATATTTATTTTATAATCGTTTTCCAATATCTTATTTTGGTTTTACGAAAATATTTATTTAATATTATTTTATGAGTCTAACAACTATATTTATTAAATGTATATTTTATACATATTAAGCACATATAAGGTTTCAAATATATTGTTTTAATATAAAAAGGAATATACCGCAAATATTAATTAGTTTTAAAGGAAATATATTGGTTACGAAATATATGGGAAATATTCCCATGTATTTATACAACATGAATTGAATATTTAATAACTACTATATCTACATACATGAGATATATGATCAGATTTTACTTAACCAACAAAAGTTGTGTTTTGTTACACTTTAGGATATTCATGTAAAAACAAAGCACAGATTCTGTTGGTCATAATTTCGGTTATAATAACGCATGTACAAAATATACTCTATTTTAACAAAAAATAATATCTTTCTCTTATTATTTTAATTTGAATTTGAACTATTAAACTATTCGCTTTAGGCTTTACAAATTTTTCACCTGCGGTTGTCCAATCCTCCTACATGCTGTTTTGAGTCACGTGAGTTAGTGCATTATATTCTGATTACGTATCGTAAACAAGCGACAAGCACGCGTGCATCACGTGGGTGGAGTGATGGCCGTGGTAGATGAGAAGCGTGAAAAGAAAAACGAAGGAATGTTGAAATTCAAAAGTTTTGGGTAGTTTTGCGCAGTTTTGTGGTTCATGATTGTGGATTATAAGAAAAGAAGTCGTTGTAAATAGACATTGCACTGCCTTTAACCGCAACTGGTAAGTGTCGTAATTATAAAATGAATAGGTTAAAAACTGTTACAATGTAAGTTAGTTATGTTACTGCATGTTTACAAAAATAATATTGTAGGTTAGAGGTATGTCGTCCAACTTGAAACTGTCATAAGTATCATTTAGTCAAACACACTTTAAAAATATGAAATTAGCAGCTTAGAAAATGGAGATATACATAATAAATATCAAAATACTAATATTCAAGAAAGGATATTGCAAAATATAGCAAAAACAGCAATTGATGCTAAGAGGAATGGTTACACGATGCACTAAATTAACAAGAATTTTTTTGTAGTAAAGACAAGAGAAGGATGAAACAAGAATGAGACGAATGCTGTTATGACAGCGATGATACGGGTGGGCAGGTATTGGTAGCCAGACCTTTAATCAGTTTTGTTTAATTCTGCAAAATTTTGTTTTATGTTTCCACCTTTCAACATTTTATAACTATAATCTGCCATTTCCGTTATTTTCGCAAAAAAGGTTAACAATTAACAAACTTTATCGACAGCTAATCCGAATCCCATCGCGAGCATATAAAAATCAGCTAAACTCACTCTATCATCGACGTCCTATTATCGAATTTATTATTTACATCAGGTAATGGAAGGCTGCCAATCCTGACAAACTGTACCATCATATATAACGTCATTTAATTCGACTATATAAAGTAATCCAGATTGCGCCCCATTAAAGGACTTAATTGCTGTAATGATTAATTTAGAATCGGTATCGTATTACGTGTCCTGGAACCTTTACGGTTAATTGAATAGACCCGTCCCGAACGTTTCCGAGGAATGGGGGCTTACCTGGGTGGTCTTTTCATAATGACTTTGCGATTAGAATCGTAAATTGTTCCACGCACGATATGATATAATCGTGTTGCTTTTACTTACAAGAGAACAACCAAGATGAACCCCCATTTTGTATTGCAGATTCGGATTCTACACAAAAAAGAGAAGCAAGCAAATATGATTTTGTGTTTTTTTTTTTAATTTAACATTAAATAACATTTCAAAAAGCCATTCAACAACGAAGAACTTTACTTTATCATACCCTCCATAGCCTCCATTACTGTTCAAATATTCAATACTAACTAATTTGTATCGGATTAATAATTAATGGGGATCGGACAATGTGTAAATATACACAGTTTGTCAAGTACTGAATAAAGTACGGTTTTGTATCGTTGATGCTATTCAACGATATTGCGAATAAATAAATGTATCGAAGTGAAGGGGCACAGTTTCGAACACATGGCTTTTTGAAATTAGTTGGTTTATGTTAAGTTCCCGAAGACAGACAAAACCACAGAAAATCTGGAAATCACAATAGAAGAAGTCAAAGAAGCAATAAGCAAGATTAGAAACGGAAAGGCCGCAGGACATGATAAAATAACAGCAGAGATCTTTAAGAACATGGGCGATGATGGTACCAAATTGTTTTGGAAAATCTGTAACAAGGCATGGAAGGAGAAAAAGGTACCCAAGGACTGGACAACAGGAGTAATTGTACCAATATATAAGAACGGTGATCAAAAAGAGTGTAATAACTTTAATTGAGGCAATTAAATCACTGTATAAAGATAATGAGAGTTATGAAATATACCAAAACATGAAGTCAGAAACCTTTCTTACAACGGATGGTCTTAGGCAAGGAGGTGTTATAAGCCCACTGCTATTCAATGTACTGCTGGATCAAGTTCATAAAGGAATGTCAACCCAAATGAGAAAACTAAACGTTGGATACAGAAATTTGAAGAGAGTAGAAATATCGGAATGTGCATTTGCAGATGATGTAGTGATAATGGCAAGAACTGAAGAAGGACTACAACAAAACATCAATATATGGAATAAGACACTAGAAAGATATAGCATGATAATAAACACAGAAAAGACGAAAGTAATGGATATAATGCAAGATACAGAGAAAATTAACATTAAAATCAATGGAAAGAACATAGAACAAGTGAATGAATATAAATACCTAGGAGTAATTATACAGAACGACGGAAAAGAAGATAAAAACATACAAGAAATAATAGAAAAAACAATAAGGTTATCTCATGCAATAAACCGTACATTTATAAGGAAAAAAAGAAATAACTAGAAAAACTAAAATGACCATTTTTAAAATTGTATATAGACCAACTCTGATGTATGGTAGTGAGACATGGACAATAAATACGACATGGAAAAGTAAACTTCAGGCGACCGAGATGAAGTACCTACGAGGGGTTAAAGGAATTACAAGACGAGACAGGATCAGGAACGAAGACGTGAGGACAGAATTGGAAACAAAATCAATATTAGACACTAGAAAGATATGGCATGATAATAAACACAGAAAAGACGAGAGTAATGGGTATAATGCAAGATACAGAGAAAATTAACATTAAAATCAATGGAAAGAACATAGAACAAGTGAATGAATATAAATACCTAGGAGTAATTATACAGAACGACGGAAAAGAAGATAAAAACATACAAGAAATAATAGAAAAAACAATAAGGTTATCTCATGCAATAAACCGTACATTTATAAGGAAAAAAAGAAATAACTAAAAAAACTAAAATGATCATTTTTAAAACTGTATATAGACCAACTCTGATGTATGGTAGTGAGACATGGACAATAAATACGACATGGAAAAGTAAACTTCAGGCGACCGAGATGAAGTACCTACGAGGGGTTAAAGGAATTACAAGAGGAGACAGGATCAGGAACGAAGACGTGAGGACAGAATTGGAAACAAAATCAATATTAGACTTCTTAGAAGAAAAACAGCTGGGATGGTGGGTAACGCGTTTTAATTGGTCTTTTAATTTGCCCAATATATACATGATCATAATCTTTACAAGATATTTTATAAATACCTGGTTTGTCCAAATTATCTACTTGATCTTTAGGGTTACCTAAAATATTTATTATTAAGACTATTATTTGAAGTAGTTGCTATGTCAAGATTGAATTTAGAGAATTTTTTTTTAGATCTTTCGTGTAACTTGAATAAAATGGTAATTTAACATATTTCTTATTCGTCCTGTGCATAAGCTAAGTTTTTTTAAATTCGCAATAGAGCTCTAGTAAAAAGTGGCCATCCCTGTATATGTAACCTATTCGCGTCAGTACCTCTATAACATTACGGCCTGGCCGAAATTGGAACCGCGGACGATATTCAAATGACCAGGGTTCCCGCATAATCGGATTTTAGTTTCAATTTCATGCAGAATTTAATCTAAACATCGTTACGCCGGACTACGCGTTTTCTGAAGTTCCAATTTCCGAACCCTCATGCTATTTTCACCTTTTGTGAGACAACCGCCATAATCCACACTTGCTAAATTCAATTATAGATAGAATTGTTCATATTCGGATACTATACCCACATCCAGATATACGAAAACAGTACAGCTTCCTTTGTTCTTCTCTCGAGGCGTTAAATTACCTTATACTAACCCTAACAGCCAGAAATATTGCGTAGATATTTTTAAAAATAAATTTAATAAATATTTTTCGTGAGAGGTTTTTGAATATTTTTTTCTAAATATAGATAAAATATTCAATTAAAATATTTATTCCATATTTCAAAATTAATGTAAGCGCTATATTTTTTCTAAAATATTTGTAAAATATTTATATGAAAATTGAAATTTTTTATGCAATCTATTTAATTTGTCAAAATGAACTAAAATTATTCTTGGTTATTTAGAATGTATAACGTCGATAACGAAAAGTTGAAACATACATAGAGTTGTCTAAAAGGCAAGAACTTGTTTTTTCACACTCACCATACAAGTTAATAATCAATAATTCTGGCATCTTTTAAGGCATACTGAAGGTTTATCAAATTAATCACTATTTTTTAATTGAAGTGTTTTAAATAAAAAAAACAAACGTATTTATTATCATTTCATTTGAATAAGCCAATAGAAAATGAAAAAATACTCATTTTAAGTCTAGCCTGGCTGGTGCCAGGTACAACCCTATGGCTTTTTTCACATCTTCGTAGTGGCGCTCTCATGGCGTTTCCTTGTGGCCTCTAAAACAATGCCAATTGTATTAAGATCAATACCATGAATAAAAAATCGTACAACATTATCAACACCTACTAATACATTTGGAGCATTACAATAATTGGAGTGGTAGCTACATTCTAATTCTTACGATACTTATTTTACTTATTTCATAATATTTGAAAACATTCTACGTACAAACAATAAAACAACACAACGTATTCTAAACTCTATTTGAGGTTATGACGCTTATCTACCGAGATGAATCTCTTAAACAAATCAACTAGCAATCTATCTGGTAGATGCAGTACATGTATGATGCATAAAATTCCTACAATTATATTATTAAACGATTTCTGTACATAGCGATATTGAGCATTCTAATTATCTTATAAATGCCATGACATGTTCATAGTTTTGCTTACCTCGCAGTCACCACAAAAACTAAAAACACACCCCGTAACAATTAATTACACAGTTAACCCTAATCTGCCCTAATCGTATACTATTATAAACTATAACATGTAACGGACAAACGAATGAAAACGTTGATGATACGCACGTGGGCGTACGCATTCTATGTACCTAATCCATACACGTATAAACAATACTAAATCATATAACACCGGCACCGTAATGAATAGAGGTGTTGTGTTGACGTTCGCAACTTATAAATATTACAAATAATATAATACAAAACGCAGATATATTAATAGAAAAGTTACAGCGCTCAACTTAGATACTAATTAAATCATATTAGATATATATTATCTAATTTAATCTTTAAACTATCATTTTAAATAAGTACATACCTACTTAATATGTATGCATATTTTACCCATTTTATATTATTCGTCCTACGCACCAAATGTACAAAAGCAAAAATTCAATCTTTTTTTTTTATATGAAATAAATATTTACAGAAATACAAAGCAAAATATTCTTGCAGAGTTATGAGAAATATATTGAGAAAACATTTGCAATAAAATATTATTAATGCTACATAACATATATATTTTTAGATGTTTTCCTAATATATTTTCTATAATATATATTATATAATATTCAAGAAAGATTTAATATTTTCTAAATATTTATAAAATATGAAATAAATATAGTTGGTCACTGGGGAACGAAAATTTAATGTTTTTGCAGATATATTAGAGGTGCGTTCACCACCAATTTTTTTATCTCAATTCATTATATTACTTCGCTGCGAAACAGCTCTCTTAAATTACGTACCTACTAACGAGTCTGGCCACTCATACAACTCGAAAATAAGATACTAAGAGGAGCAACCCACGACCGAATTCACACAGGATAAGATATTTATGCCCACAAGCAATCCTATTACAAATTGAAACAGCATTAACGAGATTCCGGGAAGGAATTAGACGGGTTTCTATCGCATCTATTCCCAATTCCTGGGATTACAGAAGGTTTATCCAATTACGGAAAAATCCAATAAGAGAAGAAGTAATATTTCTTCACCGCTGAAAACAGAAGTTTTTCCGTTCATCCTCTTGTGGATGCTTTAGACGAGATATATAACTTGAGAAGCTATAAAAGGAAGAGGAAGTGCTATAAATACCTTTTCTATACCATCAGAGAGGGAATTAGAACTTAGTGTGTGAAATAAATAATGGATCGAAGTTTAATTGTTGTATAGAATCTTATATCGAGTGATTTCTTTTTTTATATCAATGTTACTTGTAGTATATTGCACAGTCAGCGATGATGCAAATTGTTACATTTCAGTAGGTACTGAGTAATTAGTACTTGCATATTATAATAAGTCGCTTACCTTTTTATGCAAAGATAAACTGGAATATATGCGCATATATATGCATCGATTTTTGAGAAAATATGCATAAACCTGGGGCATATATGCAAAAAAAATTGCGATAATATGCAAAATTTTTACATAAAATAAATAAGAGCAGAAATTTAAACATTAACTTTATTGCACAAAATTTTTTCACAACATATTTCTAAAACAATTTATAATTAAATGTTTTTCAACATTGTGTAAAAGAAAGTTTTGTTTTCTATCAACATACATATGTTTCGAAATAGAAAAGCTTCTTTCAACATCCACAGATGTAATTGGTGCATTTTTTAACTTTGCAATACATTCTAAACTAAAATTAAAGTCGAAATCGTTTACTGTTTCACCTTCCAAAATTTTCTTAACTTTCTTCAATTTTAAATACCCCCGCATTTTTATTCATCACGTTTTTAAATTTATCGTATATAGAATTGCCTATTGTACCCTTAACCTTCTTACATAGCATATCAAATTCGTCTACTATTTCGACTGATTCCGAGAGCGACATCCCTTGCGTTTCTAGTTTACGAATGGAACTTGAAACAAAGCTATAATTTGACTTAATATACAAAAGGTTTTGTAGCAATTCTGTTGATGTTACCATCTTTTTACAGTTTTCTAGAGCAATGCAGTCAGCAGTGATTTCAAGAATTACATTTTTTATTCCTTCAAAATTATCGGCGAAAAAAATTGCAGCCTCTAACCATGTACCCCATCTCGTAATAATCGGTTCAGGAGGCAACTTAACACCGGAAGTCGCTCCTTTAAAATTGGTTTCGTAAGTGCTTTTAAAAATACTTTTTTGACATTGCTAATGAAATTCATTAATCAAAGGGAATTGATTCCTAATGTCTTCGGCTACACGATTGAACCCATGAGCTAAACAAATGGTATGAATAATGTTACTATAAAAACAAAATTAAATTTTGCGCGGCATTTATCATGTATGGTGCAGCGTCGGACGACATTAGTAAAATTTTTTCGCAAGGTGTACTTCCAGGTAAAAAGAAATTTGATAAACCTTCTTGAACGAATTGGGCACTTTATTTGTTTTTTGAAGTTCTTTACAATAAATTAAATATGATTTACCTACAATATCTTCATGAAGAATTCCTATTAACAAATGGGCAATATAACGGCCACACTTATCCGTACTTTCATCTACCATGATATAAATAAAATTATTCCCTGCCAATTGTTGAATTTCTGCTATTGTTTGCTGGTAACAAGATGTGACATAATTTTTTCGTAAGGTACTTTCGTCAGGTACATTATGTTTTGCAATATTTTTGCAGAAATGATTTCAAATTAACATTGTTTAATCTTGCTAATGTTATGTTAGACGAAATTAATGCGTTACACAGATCCGTATTATATTCTTCTTATTCTGAATTTCGTGAAGTTGATGCTA
The DNA here is from genome assembly GCA_004143645.1 of Protaetia brevitarsis. Taxonomy (NCBI): domain Eukaryota; kingdom Metazoa; phylum Arthropoda; class Insecta; order Coleoptera; family Scarabaeidae; genus Protaetia; species Protaetia brevitarsis. The sequence goes on from RXPK01000620.1 coordinate 43,959, forward strand.
CACATTGACGTATAGATTGCTGCACACATGCGGATCGCTTTAGTTTTTCACATTTTTCAATATGTGATGGAGTTTTAGCGTGTTGATCAATCAGGTATTTTCTCTCAGAAGACACCTATACAACAACAATTGTTATTTTATATCAAAAGTTAAAGAATTTAAAAACAATTGTAAAGCTTTTAGTAAAACTAAACTTACCAGTTTACTGCCGGCTCGACAAAATATTTTGTCGCCATCCTTTACCAGTTCAGGATCTTAATCCATAAAGGAATTTTGTTCGCTACACTCATTGTATGTTATACGCACAGTATTTAAAAACGTAACACAATTACATGCTGTTTCGCTCAAAGATATTCAATGAATGAATAGTTTATTTGGGAATTAATAATAATAAAACGTATTTACCACATCCCTTCTGCTAGGCGAAATTAAACACGTGCAGTTCATGGAAAAAAGTATTAGAGAAATCAATGTAAAAGATTTATCGTTCTGAGAATTGTCGGTTGTCGATCTACATTAGGAATTACTAGGAATTTTTAGTAATAGAAAGGATAGGAAAAAGCTTAAATTTGATGATGATTTGTTCGTAGCCGTTAATGCTATTTATATGGTTTTTTCTTTTTTTTCGTGAGGGTAGGGGCTGGTTTCTATAAGATGAATTAAATTTTTTAAAGAAATAAACTCTTCATTTTTACGTTTCGACAAACTTTATTTACTGTTGTCTTCTTCAGAAAAATGTATATTATAATTTAACTTTTTTTTTATACATATATATTTAGGGACATTCACAACAACATTTTAAAAACTTATTTAAAAATTACATTTTTTAAAAATTACTGGAAACGTAGTCAATTTACAAAGTACTGTTAACTTAACATTTTAAATTCAAACTGCCAACTAGGGCAGTCACTAAATATATAAAAAAAAAAGTTAAATTATAATATACATTTTTCTGAAGAAGACAACAGTAAATAAAGTTTGTCGAAACGTAAAAATGAAGAGTTTAATTGTTTAAAAAAAATTAATTCATCATATAGAAACCAGCCGCTACCCTCACGAAAAAAGAAAAAAAACCATATAAAAAGCTTAAATATGCAATATATGCAACTTTTGTAAAAATATGCATAGAAATGCCTAAATATGCAATATATGCAATCACTAATTAGCGCTAATTAACTTCAATTAGTATAATATGTCTACATATAGACTATAATTAAAGATATGCTAATGATAAGTAATTAAATCGTTTATTGTTGAAAGGAGGCAAGCGACATTCTGAGAAAAAACCCAAAAAACTATTCTGAGTTAGATTATATTATTTTTAATTAGTTCCCTTGCTCAAACGTGAATGATTATTATAAAATTAGGTACATTAGTGCAAAACAATGCATCTTTTCAACATCAAACGATACTGATAGGGGAGAAAAGCAAAATTCTTGCAACAACTCGAAATATTAGAAAATGGCGCTTGACCCCTTTCAACAATAAACGATTCAATTATATATTATTTTTTTTGTGAAATAATGAATGATTTAAGAGAAGCCCTTGTCATCAATAATAATTAATAGAAACGATAAGATGGTATAAGATCAGCCGGATCTCTAAATGCATTTAAAAAAAATGTTAAAATCATTTAACTACGAGTATTGTTTTTATACTATTGAGGAATTTATAAACCGCAACAACTAAAACTATAGGTGCAGTTCGATGTCGATTTCATAGAGGTTACTAGATGTCCATTATTTCCTCCTCCCTAAAGTGTAGGGTAGCGTATGTGAATTGTGTTATTTACTGACAATGTCTATGTTGTTTACAACTCATGACAAATTATTATTATTAAGAAAACTTTTGTAAAAATATGTATAGAAATGCCTAAATATGCAATATATGCAATCACTAATTAGCGCTAATTAACTTCAATTAGTGTAATACGTCTACATATAGACTATAATTAAAGATTATCGTTTATTGTTGAAAGGAGGCAAGCGACATTCTGAGAAGAAAACCCAAAAAACTGTTCTGAGTTAGATTATATTATTTTTAATTAGTTCCCTTGCTCAAACATGAATGAATATTATAAAATAAGGTACATTAGTGCGAAACAATGCATCTTTTCAACATCAAACCGATACTGATAGGGGGGGGGGGGAGCAAAATTGTTGCAATAATTCGAAATATTAGAAGGTGGCGTTTGACCCCTGTCAACAATAAACGATTCAATTATGTTTTTATAGTTTTTTTTTTTTTTGGTGAAATGAATGATTTAAGAGAAGCCCTATCATCAATAATAATTGAGAGATTTTGGGAACGAGAAAGCGCTACAATAAATTATTTCCTTATTGGATCCCAAGCTCCAACTAATCCAACTAATTACACACAACAACTCGACCTTGCCTTAAATTTCCTTCACTTAACATCACCGTCCATATATTTCACTTTCCCCCAAGAGCTCCCCAATTAATCGAACGTCTTTACCCCCTTCGCAACGTAAACAAAACCCTGATGTAAGCCGATTTAATTAACTGCGTTCCTTTCAGAGCCACCTAGAACGGATATTGGAGCGTCCAGGTAAAGTTATCGAGCGCCTGGGTCCCCTAAACAGGATGCAGAGCGACACGGTAAGCCCGGAAGATATGCGAGAGAGCGGATTGAGGAAACCGTGCACTTTTACGACGATCTTTGAACTCAGAGCTCCAGGAACGCAGACACTAGTCTCACGTCCATCCCAATTCGACCTGAAAACTTCAACTTTAGCCCAGATCGCTGGATACGCGGCTGCCACCGGTCAAATATTAAATATCGGTGACGTAGCGGCTTGGTTGAACGAACAGCATAGCGAAGGTGATGCCGAATCTGCCAGGACGATTCTATGCATGCCGATAATCAACGGACAGAAGACTCTAATCGGCGTGGCTCAATTGATAAATAAAACTACGGGACGCCGTTCACGGATTGCGATGTGTCTCTGTTCGAGGCGTTCGCAATATTCTGCGGATTGGGCATCCACAACACGCAAATGTATGAGAATGCGTGTAAGTTGATGGCGAAGCAGAAAGTCGCGCTGGAATGCCTGTCTTACCATGCCACCGCTAGCAATGAAGTTACGGAGAGGTTGGCCAAGGAACCGATTCCGTCTGCTGAGACTTATAACTTATATAGTTTCTCGTTTATCGATTTCGATTTGTCTGACGTGGATACGTGCAAGGCGACGATTAGGATGTTCCTGGAGCTGAATCTGGTGCAGGAATATCATATACCGTATGAAGTAAGTCCCTTTAATATCTCAAGCAAGTTCTGGACCTCAGAGGCAAACTATGTTAAGTCCAAATATGACGAAATCAAATTAAGTATGTTAAGTTAATATACTGCAATAGGATCAAGAGATCTAAGACATACATAAACACACACATTCTTGCGACATCATTCAAAAATTTTAACATACCGAGCACTCAGTAATCAATTATCCATTTTTTTAAGACCTTCAGTCAAAAATAGGCACTAATATTATAGAAAATCACAAATTACTTACTTTGGAAAGCAATAAGTTTCATTTTAACAGCCATTTTGGCCAAGTTTTATGTAATTTCTTTCGTAAGCATGTAAAAGGAATTTTTCTTCTTGGACATGTTTAACATTTAGCAATACCAGAATCTCGAAGCTCACAAATCACTAATCCTGTACTGTAAATTCATTATTGTATAAAACATCTGTAAAAAGTGAAAATTTCACATTTCTTGTCGAGCATCTTCGAAAGTGCACATACGCGATATTTTTACGGAAAGCAATTTTCAGAATGATCGAGATGTAATTAACAGATCCTCAGGTGATCAAAAGAAGGTTTGAAATACTATTTTATCCATATAATTCCTTTTAAATTAGAATTTTTCATTTTAAGAACATCACTGACAGGTATCTAAAACAGATTATTAATTTTACTTGTAGAAAACGAATTTGATAGTGAAAACCTTATTCAAAAATAAATTTCCAAGATATTTCTTCTAATTTCCGAATTCAAAACGCTGCTCTTTTATTTTGAAAAGACGCGGAAATTTCAACCAATCACAGCGTAGCATTTTACAAAAACGAAGCCAATTCCCATAGCAACCAGGAATTCAATTTGGTCGTGAAGCAGATAAGACGTATGTTTACCGCCAGTTTGAGACTTCTAACCTCACTTAATTTTGTTTAAATCTTTCCTAAAATTTTATCCTGAAACTAAGGATCAGTTCAGTCTAATAGTCACTAACGCGGATTAAAGAAAGAATCCTTACCTTACCTTAAAAAAAAAAGAACGAATTCCAAAACAAATCCGGAAGAATTCCTGAAGTTACTTCAACAACCGATACGTTCCCATTCCCAGCCTGTCCAGACACCGGACCCAGTGCGAAAAGGTTAGTCCGTTCATAGATAACTTAGCGCGACGATTTTGATATCGATAAATTGCACCGATAATTATTGGATCACCGACTGATATTGATTATATTTGATCTGTCAATGTAATGTAAGATGTAAGCATCGAGATTCAAGTCGGTAACGTAGAACGTAGATGTTATTTTCATTTGTAAATTTATTGATGCAAACAATTTTTATTTAAACCAACCTTTTGAATTTAGAAATACATTTATTATTAACTGTTTCAAAAATCATTTAAACCTTTCAATTAAAAATTTAACTAGTGCCTGAAGAATAAGATTCAATTTCGAAACAGCGCCATCTACCGGGCAGTGAATTACAGTAGATATTCTAGAAATTCCCATATAAATAAATTTAATTGCCCTAAAAAGAAAACTAATGTGTGAAATTTTCAATTTGAAATTCAAATAATTATATCAAAACAGTATCCATCATATTTAATTAATAATTAATACATCTGTTACATTTATTTATTCTAACATTTAAAAATAACAATCTCATATGTTATATTATTTTAAACTGTTGTTTTTTATAATTCTTGTGTTGTGTTCACGATCCCAGAAAAGACCCTAAGAGAGAGATAAACAATTTAATTTTAAATGTATTAGTTCTACACCCACGCGACTATTTACAATTCGTACAATGATCTTTCATTGCTATCTTTTTTGTTTTTTTTTTTGTCTTGTTGCATTAAAAAATTAGACACGTTTGAACTATGTTAAGTCACACCTTAGCCTTAACATAACAAAAACTTTAAACGTGTCTATTGCAAAGTGCCAATTATGGACTTAACATATTTGGCCTCTGAAGTACAGAAATATGTAAAAATCCACATACTTAATTTCTTAACTGTACCAAAGGAGATTTAATTTATACAGATTGTTTAAGTAGAAGAAGTAACGAGTACAACGTAACTTTAAACTAATAAATTTAACGCCAAATTACTTCAAAAAAGGTGGGGTTAAAGATCAAATACCCATAATTCAATTTTATTAATTTATTACCAAATTTTCGCTGAATTTTCTCAGCTTCTTCAGGACACTACAAAGGACAATAAGATGCACAAGTACACAAATAATAATTAGACTTACATAAAAATGAAATTACATTAAATTTAGTACCTCAAATACAATTGTTGGTAAATAATTGTTAATAGGTATACAGGAATCTCCTTGAAACGACACCAACGGGACCATCTGAAGATGTCCTTCAGAGGGGTGTCCGCAGAAAAGAAATATGTAATAGATACAACCAAATCGTGTTTTAATCAAAAAATGAATATATTAAAGAACTGGACATTTAAATCGTTATGTATATAAATGTTTTTAAAATAAATAAGAAACTTTAAACTTAAGAAAAAAGTTTATTTCCTTAGATATATACAAAGTATTAATATAATATGTACATAGATACATAGATGTAGTATGTAATACAAAACAGTGAAATGAGTAGTCACTTTAAGGACGCAAAATTCATATATTGTTGTTTGTCTTTCTTTTTCTTTAAAATGGCTCTTGAAATCGTATTTCTAATTTAGAAAGAGCTCCAAAGACTCTGTATCTCCGTGATTTTCGACAAAACTTTTGAGCTGCTTGGTCAGGGTAATAGCTTTATCATAATTTGGGATAGCTTCTGTTGGCACTGGAACCTCATCGACATCAGAATCTTCGGAAAGTTCTTGTATTTCAACTGGATTTGTAAATTCTTGTTCTGAATCTGGATCTTCAACATACAAATCTTCATCTACGTTCAAAAAATCATTAAGGTTTTCATTATCCGTCAATTTCAATAAATTCTTATTTTTGAGGATATCTGTAAGTACACTAAGAGGCAAATCATCTTCTAGGGCAGATATATCAGCCTCAATTAACTGGTCTTCACTTTGCATATTTGCTTGATTAAATCCTGCTTTGCGAAGCAATTTGAACTGTTCTTTGGTTACTTGGTCCCAAGCGGTTTTTGCCAAATAAACTGCATCAGTGGTGTAATTTCTTTATTAACTCAAAAGCTGTCCAGCAGTTTCAATGTTACTAGCAGATGTTTGAGTATTAGACTTCGGTAATAAGTTTTAAAATTCTTATAATCCCTGGTTAAGTGGTTGACAAGCTGGTGATCAATTAGGGGTAAAAATAATATTTTATATTATTTAAGCGATCGTCTTTCGGATGAGATCCCGCATTGTCTAAAATAACAAATGTTTCTTTTTTCTTTAGCCATTTTCCAATTTAGGTCTTGCAACCACTCTGTCATAATTTGTCCTGTCATCGAAGCTTTCTTATTGTATTTCCAAGTTACAGGCAGGTTATTTATGTTAATGTTTTTAAAAGCTCTGAGTTTAGCTGCCTTACCAATGATTAGGAATTTTTCTTTTTCACCCGCCATATTTGCACAATGCAAAATTGTAAGCTCTCTTTGGGATACTTACCCCCAATACATTTTTCCTTCTTTAATGTGAGCGTTTCTCGGGTAGAGCCTAAAATAGAGCTTGGTCTCGTCGGCATTATAGATGTCTCTCGGTGAATATCCTTAATCAAAGAAGGACATTTTTTAGAAACGATGAAACTCGTCAGCATTAACCGAAGCTCCTTCTCCGAATCGCTTTAAAACTTATATTGTGACGGATTCTAAATTTATTGAGCCAACCAGAAGAAGCATTGAATGTAGAATGTCCCAAAGAAGCGGCTATTTCTCTTGCTTTACATCGTATTAGCGACCTAAAAAAAAAATAAGTTTTTGCGTTTTGTCACGACAAACCTATGGTAATCTCACTCTTTTTATATACATACATATTAGAATTTAATATGAAAGAAAATCAACGCATTAATACAAGAAAACCTTATCTAAAAAATCATATGCATACCTGTTAAAGGAATCCTTTATGGCGAGCTGCTGTAAACCAATCATAACACAATTGTCAATTTTAGTACCATCACTCGTCAAAAAGCTTCTTTTTTCATTCAATTGCTGTTCGACATCCATTTGTTTAGAAGGATTTTTTATGTTTAATTATATCTGCAGCTTGTGTTTTTCCAATATAAAACGCTTGGATAAGTTCCTTACACTTATTTTCTCTTTATGTAAACTTCAACAATCTCAATTTTTTGTTTAAGCGTGAGAATTTTCTATTTGGAGCCATTTCTACAATGAATGTGTCGCCCACTGTGTCTTTTCCGCATAGACGTCAGACGTCAACTAATATTGAATGCAGATTCAATCGAAAGCGTGCACCCAAAGAATAAGAACGGTAAATCCCCGACCACTTGAGGAAGTCCTAATTCACGCCAGGCAGAAATGCGCGACATAGGCTGCGTTTGTACCGAAAGATTAAAGTCGGTAAATCTCCGGTTTACTCGGGGAAGTCCCAGCGAAATTGGGCGCGCGGCGCGATTGAAAAATGCAATAGCAATACTCTCGATAAAAAAAAATAAGATAAGACGTTTCTTTTTATTTTATTTTTTGTCCGGCTAAGAAAACATTTTCTCGTGTCCGCGTCCGTTCAAGAGAAAGTCCGTCCAAGAAAGAGTTAATACAATGGAAATTATATGAGAGCCGGTCGGGACCATGAGAAACTGTCCGTTTAAGGGAGGTGGCCGTGTAAGAGGAGTGTCCGCGAAGGGGAATTTCACTGTATATGAAAATAAATATCAGTAATTAGTAACATTTAATTCATTATAATAATCGATTGCCGTTAATTTATTCCCCTTAAAATAAACATACAATACAAATATAATTATTTATACGAATCTAGATGTCTATTGACCTTTTTATGGTCTTTGATTGTATCAACCATTCTATTCTTCATAAACTAGAACGATACGGGATACGAGGGACTATAAACGCTTGATTCAAAGCTTGATATATGTCAGAAAGTACTTTTCCATAATATTAAATCTACTCCGTTATTGTGTAACCTTGGGATACTCCAAGGATCTGTATTAGGACCTACACGTTTTTTGATAATAATAATAATAATCGTTAAATAAATATCGTTTTATTAATTTAACAAAGCCAATGGGTTCACGTGTATAACAGTTTTCTTCCACATAGTAGCAAAATACGTTAAATATAGGTAGGTATGTATTTCAGAAATCGCAGTGAAGATGGCGTTGCTTCCATTTCACACCAGTAAATGACACATAAGGGTCATAAAGCACAACAGTCAGAGTTAATAAAATATTAATCTAGTGCATTTACCATTAAAACCTTCAATAGGAGTTGCGACCATTAAAGCGGCGATTGGTGGTGTGCAATGGCAGTGATGTCAGTAAAACTGCTATTTTTTGAGGGTTTTAAATATATCTCGCCTTAAGGCCGTTTTACACTTAGCTATTTATTGGCCAATTTAAAAGTGTTACGTGTATAACACGGATTTAATACGTATTATACACGTAACAATTTTAAATCGGCCAATAAATAGCTAGGTGTAAAACGGCCTTTACAAATATTTTACACTTTATGTTGTGAATAAGATGATAAATGTACAATACCAAGATACTTGAACATTTCCCCTTGTAAAGCGAATCAAAAAATGCCCTATAGGTTGCTATAGCAATAAAATATTAACTAAAAAGCAATTCTCTTTTGGCTCAACATAATTTTCTTGTTTAACATAACAAAAATTGTTATTTTACCATAACAGATAACATTTATTCAATTTAACTTAAAATGTGTATTTAACCTAGCAACTTCTGCTTTTTATTTTAATGAATTCTTTTGGTTAATTTAACATAAAATAGTTGTTTATCTTACCCGAACACTTATTGCCCTAACAATAGTGAATGTTTAAAATAAAATTATCTTAATTGTTAAAACAATGCTAAAAATATGGTCAAATCTACACAATTATTTTAACATTCGCATTTTCTTACTGTAACAATGATTTTTGTTTGACTGTATTTAACCCAAATTTCGTAGTTAAATGCCGCGTTTTTTGTTAGATTAACACATGTCCTTCTTTACGTGTGGTTGCTTTAACCAGTTCAGTTTTTGTGTCTATGTCTGTCCTTAAATAAACTAATCCTTAACATGAAAAAAACAAATCGTCACTATTACTTTGATACAGCAAAACATTCTTTTTTTTAATCTTTTTAATAGCGTTAATATTTTTAGCCGAAACTGGAGAAGTCGTAGATGGATTTTCTGCGATAATCTCACCACAGAATGTAGATATTGTCCCAATAAAAAGTCGCATCCCATCTCGAATATAAATAGAGCAGTTTGCGGCGGATATAAAATTCAGATTCTTCTTTACGATGATATTATTCCAAGACACGTTCTGTCCCGTTTCGCTACTACAAACACTACAGGCATAACGTTGTTTCAAGTCTCAGTCATTGCTTGTTTTAATTTTAGAGGATTTACTTGCGTGTAGGTCAAACTTCAGATTTTATTCAGACGTCTCATTTGAAGAGTACGGTTTTAATATGTTTAATATGGCATTCAGGGTCTGCGTATTGATTATAAAATAGTAAAAGGCAATTTTAATCTTAAATTGTTTTGTAAGTAAACAATAAAATTGTTTCAATTCATCAACTGCCATTAATAATTGTGAATTCAATATATTTTATTATTATTATCATTAAAGTTAATCCTCTAATACTTAATGGATATACTAAATAAATCATACTAGATTGGATTGAACTTTGTTTTTCAATTTAAATTATTCAAACAATACAATAAGATTGGAAGCAGCAAATCACAAAGAAACACAGGTAGTTGCTATGACGTCACGACTGTGTTGCAAATTTTCTGTTCGTCAAACGTAAACAAACCGTTAGGTTATTTAATTGTCAAACACTTTTGACAGATGAATAAACAAACTCTTAAAAATAACATTTACCGTTAATATTAGTGATAATTATTTTTAAAAATCAGGATTTAAAGTATGTTAATCATGATAGCAGTGGAAAAAATAACAAAAAAGCACAAGTGAGTATAATAAATTTAATCGGGACCATCATCGCTTAAAGTATTCACAGTAACGATTAGTATGCAAGTTTCTTCTCTATCCAAACCAATCTCTCTGATTTACTACTTCTGAATTTCGTTTCCAATATGTTGTACACCAAGTACGTCAAATTTCCAGACTAATTTAATTCAATCCGCTTTATACACTTGTATGCATCCTCCGATCTGCCATATTTCATCCATCGTTTCGTAACAAACTTGCTTTTATTTGAGAACAAATAATATCTACCACAACAATGTGTTTCAACCATAGAAAATGTCTTTTCTTTAAGGGCACTGTTCAAAATGTTTAATGTGTTATGTTAGTCTGAAAAATGTATGTGAAAGAACCACTTTCGTAAACAATATTTGTATATACTCACTGTTTGAATGGTTTGACAATGAATAGAATAATCAATTTTTACAACATTTATTTCGTATGCGTTTTCGTTTTGGGTTAGTGGATGTAATTCCTTGTTTACTCATGGATGAAATTTTGCTTATGTTTGTAACATGAATGTTTAGAGCACTCGTTACTCTCTAAAACGAAATACTGTAAAGAATATGACATTAGAAAATATGTGATTTTATACACACTTCTCGCACGAAAGTTAACGGATTAATGGCCCGTTTTCTCGCGTTCTGCGTCGAAATACACGATTAACGAACTCTTAACTCCTTCGATTTTACACAATCGGTATGATTTAGTTGTAATAACTACTTATTTTTAAATAAAATATACCAAGTATAAACGCAAATTCCCACACTTTACTGCAAATGCAAAATATACCCTTTACAGTTGACAGCAATAACTAAATTGGTGGAATACATTGGAAGATGTGACAAGCATGCAATTTAAAAAGCAGTAGACACACACATAGTATCTTTAATTGAACATGAAAAAGTTATATGTTAGTTGGTTATTTTAATAATATGGTATTGCATAGCCTGAATTTGCAAGTAATGACGTACCTCTTCTGTTATAGTAAATGAGCTAAAACATAAATTTAACATTTCTTTAGGTATTATGCCGATGGGTGTTAAGCGTCAAGAAAAACTACAGACCCGTCAAGTACCACAACTGGCGCCACGCGCTGAACGTGGCCCAGACAATGTTCGCTATGTTCAAGACAGGCAAGATGGAGCGGTTCATGACGGAACTGGAGATACTGGGCCTCCTGGTGGCCTGCCTCTGCCACGACCTCGATCACAGAGGTACCAACAACGCCTTCCAGACGAAGACCGACTCGCCGCTGGCCGTTTTGTACTCCACCAGCACGATGGAGCATCACCATTTCGACCAGTGCGTCATGATTTTGAACACCGACAGCAATAATATTTTCCAAGTAGGTGGGTTTTTGTGTGTATTGACGTAGAATATCGAAATATCTAACATTTAGAGCATATAATATATATATTGCTATGGAATCAGGGGCATGGAAGAGTCGTTTAAAACAGGTTTCAAAGCCAAATGAAGAAGTAATTGAAAGTTGAAGCGGATACTCGGTTGTCTACTTTACAGGAAAATTTTGAGTTTGTTAAGAGTGACCATCTTAGCAATAGGTGCTAAGTATAGCCTTAATTATAATGTAAACTTTATTTTCTGTTAATTCAAGCTTACCTGGTATAGTTTTATGTTTTTATTATATTTTTCATTCTTCGGGATGTCTATTTGGTAACTTTTTCTGTATCCCCCTCAAACTAGAATAAATAACGGTATCTTAATGTCAGTTACTGGTATCTATTCAAATTTAATGTTGGCTTGCCTGATAGCGATAACAATCGAAGGCTGATTACTGGTAATTTAGTTTAAAATCCTCATTCTGCCTGTGGCCACGAAAGACGACGGTCGATATTGAACGCTTGTAACGATTTTTATGCCACACTATCAAAAATATCAAAGTTCCACGAAATATCGGTAATACTCCTGAATTATTTAAATCCGTACTCTGACCTGGTAATCATCGAGAATTTCCTATGAAATTTTCTGCGAAGAATCCCGGCTAGAATACCATTCCATGTTATTGAACGATGCGGGAGCTTATCGAACCGAAAGTTCAACCTGTACCCCTCTGGGTACAGGTTGAACTTTCGGTTCATTTTCATACTTTGTGGAATACTAACTTGACTGCGGAGGACTTAATTCTCTAATTACCTGCCCGCCCGCAGTTAAGTTAGTATTCCACAAAGTATGAAAATGAACCGTAAGTTCAACCCGCAGTCAAGTTAGTATTCCACAAAGTATATTCCACCTAAAAAGGAATATAATTAATTAGTTTCAATTCAATATTAACCAGGAGATAAGATTTTTATAATTTAAGTTCACTATACGTTAATTTGGGATGAGATTTACATGAACCGTCATTAGTTTTAGTTATTTTAGGAATTTTTAATATTTACCGGTTGTATTCAGAAATCACTGAGGTTGTCTGCGATAAATAGTTATTCTTAACATAACAAATATCGATAACCCACCCAGTAAACCAAATTCAAATTTCCCGCAATTATATTTAGTAACTTCAACTTAAAGGTATTGAAATAACTATTCATCTAACACAAAATCGTAGGTAATTTCATGCCTTATTAAGTTTGTTCGCGTCGCATGAACTATTTGCACTATTATACATTTTTGCACACAAAAGTTCTAAAAAGTGCATGAAAGTGCAAATAGTTCATGCGACGCGAACAAACTTAATGTTGAAGTTACTAAAAATAATTTCGGGAAATTTGAATTTGGTTCACTGGGCAGATTATAGTTCTCTATTAAATTTAGTTTCTGCTATTTACGGGTAGATGGCTCTGAAGTTTAAATTTATTCTTTTTAATTTGACGTTTCTTTAACCTCATTCATTTAAAGTGCCAGGAAAGTTTGAACACGTATTTTTGTATTAAATAAATAGTTTTATATAGTATTTACGATTTCAACAAACGTACCTGTGATTTAAGAGTCTCAAAAGTGGTAAAACATAGCATTTAGAAAGTTTTCAATATGTTTTTCGCTCATAGTTTAATGTAAGATATTAGTGTGTAGTTTTAAATGACCCTCTGGAATACTCCAAGGTTCTATTTTGGGCCCTTTGTTATTCAGCATATACACTTCCAATATATTTTCTAACGTTTGCACTTGAAACAGGTTGCCATACTTGCCATTAGGTAGTTTTATGTAGTATAATCTAGATTTATAGATATGGAATGGAAATGCACTAGATTGACTAGATTATACTGAACTTGTAGATGATTACACTGATTATTTACTTATTTTTTTTGATTTTACATTTAGTAGTAGTTTTTTTTATATATTGTAACGTTTTTCTCTTCTTAAAACGTTGTCGGGGTTTAGAAAAATACACAGGCGATATATTTAAATTCACTTATTCTATTAACACAATTACGATACTTAAAATCTATTAAAAATGCTTATTAATTAAATCACTAATCACTAATGTCTTTATTTATGTAAACGATTTATTTGCACCGATATTTATATTACACGTACTAATTCAGTCGTTTTATTTCCACTCGCGATCCGCACTATCCAACTCGTATCGACTGACTAACTCCTGGCCAATCCGACGCGTTATTTATATCTGGCGCGAAACTTCCAGATTGTTCGGGGCCCTTCTAGAACGTCCATCTAGATTCAGGAGAATATTCACGAATCTTCGACCCGGTACTGCCCTCTGTCATTCCTCGTAGGTAGTTCTTTCTTCCGCTATGCTAGCGCCATCTAGGGACGCCTATCGGAACCGCCAGTTTAAAAAGTTGGCGCTCGTTACAATATATAACTTTTGTACGTAGGTTGTTGGAATGAAAAACGTGTTGATAGAGAAGAATTTCTAATTTTTATTCCTTTTCTGTTACACCGTTGAAAAATTACATGTGTCTCAATTGAAGTACAAGTTGTTAATCCTTTATTTGCGCCTTTTCATAAAGCGACCTTATCTTCCCCCGGTAACTTAGTTCTTGCAGTTATGTTACCTTCCCGGGAACTGCATCAGCTTTAGCATTTTTTTACGTGAAGTGGGAACACCGATAAGGTTGCTTTACAATTACATCATAATATAATATACAGAGTTTATTAAAAGTTAAACAATTTGAATTAATAGAGTAATTGTAAAGTAATAGAGAGAAAATACAATAATACATAACATATATATGATGTATTTATATTAGTATAGTATTATTAATTTATATATGTTAAATAGTGTACACCTTTTCTGGCTAATAAATGTTTTATCATTTATTATTTTAGTGTTTTCTCATGCAGATGATTTCATATGTATCTAATTTCTGCGATAAAGTTATATCCTTCACTATTTCCAGGTTTTATTATCTCGATATAATGTTGTGCATCGTTAAGTGATAATTTGCATATATGTTTTTTTTTTGTTGCTGTTGTATCTTTCATTTGTCTAATAGAAACCTTATTGTAATTTTAATAAATAACGGATTAACCATCACAATACAGAATATAAAATTATTCATCCAATTTACAAACGATAATATCCACATTAACGTTGAGGTAAACATTTGACAACAGCTCCTCACATCATTCTTTTGCTTATTGAAGAAATAATTATACTACTTCGTTGTCTATAAGCAGTTAAAAAATTAATGCAAGCTCACGATTTTTAAAGACCTCCAAAGAGAAACATAGCAATATATATATGCACATGTGTACCATGTAACTCAAAATGATTGATGTCCTACAGAAAAAACTGTTTTCGCGAAAAATTTATCTTATACTTTATTACCAATTTTAATGATCGAAGTTAGCTACATACCAAATTTCATACATTAAATGAATTTTCTTGACATTTAGCGACATTGGCGTTCGTGTTGTAGTATCTTCGATTTATTATCTTATAATTTTTTTTCAAATCGTTTATATTTACATCTAATATCACCAACAATACTATTTCTGAATACTGTAAGAAAATAAGGGAATTTATCTGTGGTAATTAGCTCAACAAACAGGTAAAAAATCAATATTAACATTAAGTGAAATAGTTTATTACATTTTATAATTTTATAGGCTTATCATACACTTCAGCGCAATGAGCTGTCAAAAGAAAGTTACATTTTCATCCCTATAAAGTTTCTACGGTACAGGAATTATTACCATTAGATCACGATAGGCGATTGGAATATTGTCATTGGTTTAATAACAATTTAAGGGACGATGATTTGCTAAACAAATCATTTTTCTCAGATGAAGCCTGGTTTTATCTAACAGACTATATCAATTTACATTTGTATCTGGTCTGCAGAAAATCCACACGAATTTTGAGAAACGCAATTGCATACCGTAAAAGTTGGAGTTTGGTTAGCTATGTCCAGGCAACGAATAATAGGGCCAATTTTCTTCGAGGAAACTGTAACAGCCCAACGTTACCAACAAATGTTGGAATTGTTTATTGCAGAGTTACAAGAAAATGAGCTTGAAGCAGGTTATTTTCAGCACGATAATACTCCAGCACATACTGCTCGACAAACCTGCCAATATCTTCAACAGTTTTTTGCTGACAGGTTCGTTAGAGCACAAAGATGGCCACCAAGATCGCCTGATCTAACCCCATTAGATTACTTCATGTTCGGCTATCTAAAAAATAGGATCTATAGAAACCGCATGCATACCATACAAGAACTGAGAGATGCAGTTTTGTCACTTAATAATTATACTAATTGTAGGTTATAATTTAAAGTAATAAATAAATTTAGTTAAACACCAGTTAGTACTGAATTGTAAAATCATAATTTAGTAAAGTTAAATTAATTACATTTCATTTTTACAAGCAGAAACACCAATCCCTAGTCGTTTATATAATGCGAATTCAAATATAGGTTACGTTTTCCTTATTTATGACAGATCCGTTTACTTTCTTATGTTCCAACACTGACTTAGTTCAAACCTTCATTACAAACACGCGGCATATACCTACACCCTGTTACTATCTATGGGAGCGGAATTGACAATCATTTTGAATCTCTGTGTATATAAGACCATGCATGTATCTGTAAAAGATCTTCACAAACACCTAGACCACCTTACATATATTTGTTAGATCAAAATGAGCTGTATTAATTCAAATTAATTTAAAATCAATACAAATTTAGTCAGGTGTTAAAGAAATCTATGAAATTTCAAAATTTGCCCGACTAATTTTGATCTCAGGAAAAGCAGATCAGTTTTGGGAAAGACCTTTTACAGCTACTCAATATATGTGCAAGTGAGTTTTCGATTTTGTCGTTAATGACCATGGATATCCGATTTTTTCAGGCATTATCTCCGGATGATTATAGGAAAGTGATGAAGATAGTCGGAGAGCGCTATCTTATCGACTGATTTGGCGATGTATTTTAAGAAGAAGACGAAGTTCTTGGAGCTGGTCGATGACGGGGAATTTGACTGGCAGAGTGATGAAAAGAAAGAATGTAAGTTTGTTCGGTTCTTGGTTCGTTAAGGTTAAGTATGGCGTGTAACTGTTATTCTGCAATCCGATTTTTTTTTTCAGTATTATCAGGTATGATGATGACAGCTTGTGACGTCAGCGCGATAGCAAAGCCGTTGGATGTCCAACACAGGGTTGCCAAGATGGTAGCGGACGAGTTTTTCGATCAAGGGGATTTAGAGAAACTACAATTGAAAGAGCAACCTGTGGTAAGCATTTACGAATAAGTATAAGTTTGCAATATCTTGCAAATGGATAAAGATATTTGACTTTTGTAGAAAGCAGTTGCTAAACTCATTTGTTTAAGAATTTAATGTTAATTATGTTCATTCTTTTGTCTATTGTTCATCTACATTCTTTATTTTCTTCTGGTGTTTTTTAGCCAATAATCAGGTATTAATTTTATCTTCTGTTGGAATAACTATGGCTGGGAATAAATCAAAAGTCACAACTGCTTACGTTTCGGTTTATTGTAAACCTTTTTCAAAACGAACAAATACTGAAAAATGAATTTACCCCAGTGACCAACTATATTTATTTCATATTTATAAATTATTTTTAAAAATATTAAATCTTTTTGAATATTAGTTTATATAATATAATATACATAAAATATATTATAGAAATTATATTAGGAAAACGTTTAAAAAATATATATGTTATGTAGCATAATAATATTTTATATTGCAATATTTTCTCAATATATTTTTCATAACTCTGCAAGAATATTTTGCTTTGATTTCTGTAAATATTTATTCATATAAAAAAAAGATTGAATTTTTGCTTTTGTACATTTGGTGCGTAGGACGAATAATATTAAAATGGGTAAATATCATACATATTAAGTAGGTATTACCCATTTAAAATGATAGTTTAAAGATTAAATTAGATAATATATATCTAATATGATTTAATTAGTATCTAAATTGAGCGCTGTAACTTTTCTATTAATATATCTGCGTTTTGTATTATATTATTGTAATATTTGTAAGTTGCGACGTCAACACAACACCTCTATTCATGACGGTGTCGGTGTTATATGATTTAGTATTGTTTATGCGTCTGTGGATTAGGTACATAGAATGCATACGTGCACGTGCGTATCATCAACGTTTTCATTCGTTTGTCCGTTACATGTTATAGTTTATAATAGTATACGATTAGGGCAGATTAGGGTTAACTGTGTAATTAATTGTTGCGGGGTGTGTTTTAGTTTTTGTGGTGACTACGAGGTAAGCAAAACATGTCATGACATTTATAAGATAATTGGAATGCTCAATATCGCTATGTACAGAAATCGTTTAATAATACAATTGTAGGAATTTTATGCATCATATATGTACTGCATCTACCAGATAAATTGCTAGTTGATTTGCTTAAGAGATTCTTCTCGGTAGATAAGCGTCATAATCTCAAATAGAAGTTAGAATACGTTGTGTTGTTTTATTGTTTGTACGTAGAATGTTTTCAAATATTATGAAATAAAGTAAAAATAAGTATCGTAAGTATTAGAATGTAGCTACCACTCCAATTATTGTACATGCTCCAAATAGTAGGTGTTGATAATGTTGTACGATGTTTCATTTATGGTATGATCTAATACAATTGGCATTGTTTTAGAGGCCACAAGGAAACGCCATGAGAGCGCCACTACCGAAGATATGAAAAAAGCCGTAGGGTTGTACATACCTGGCACCAGCCAAGGCTAGACTTAAGAATGAGTCTTTTTCATTTTTATTGGCTTATTCAAATGAAATGATAATAAATACATTTGTTTTTTTTAATTAGAACACTCAATTAAAAAATAGTGATTAATTTGATAAACCTTCGGTATGCATTAAAAGATGTCAGAATTATTGATTATTAACTTGTATGGTGAGTGTGAAAAAACAAGTTCTTGCCTTTGAGACAACTCTATGTATGTTTCAACTTTTCGTTATCGACGTTATACATTCTAAATAACCAAGAACAATTTTAGTTCATTTTGACAAATTAAATAGATTGCATAAAAAAAAATCTCAATTTTCATATAAATATTTTACAAATATTTTGGAAAAAATATAGCGCTTACATTAATTTTAAAATATGGCATAAATATTTTAATTGAATATTTATCTATATTTAGAAAAAATATGAAAAATATATTCAAAAACCTCTCACGAAAAATATTTATAAAATATATTTTTAAAAATATCTATGTAATATTTCTGGCTGTTAGGGTACAATTTTAAAAATGTTTTCCTAAAGTTATGACATAAAGCCATGTTGGTTTGAAAAATGATTTTTTCAATATTTATTCGTTAACATGTAACTTTATACATTGTCTTTGTCCCATTTACAATTTTAAAATGTTTTGCTAAAATTATAACATAAAATCATGTTGGTTTATACAGGGTGTAACACAAATTTTAATGTGGATCGTAATTCGTAAATTTAATTTAGATAGATGGTTTTGAAAAAGGTTTACAATAAACCGAAACGTAACCAATTGTGACTTTTAATTTATTCCCAGCCATAATTCCAACAGAAGAAGATAAAATTATTTACATTCTTTAACAAATAACTCCAATATTTTTATCCGTTTTCGAGATATTTAATCTGAAAGTCTTAAGCGGAACACGTTGTATATTCGTATTGAAACAAATTGATGTTCGTCCCATAATATATATTTGTGAACGACCAATCGCAATATGACGTGTAATAGATAAGAGAAATTTGTATGAGGGTGTTTTGCGTGGGATAAAGAGGATTTGTTATTTCAGGCAATGATGGATAGGGAGAGAAGGACGAACTACCTCAGATGCAAGTAGGATTTATCGACGTCATATGTCTGCCTTTGTATAAGGTCCTCTCGGAGACTTTTCCTTGGGTGAAGCCGTTGTACGTCGGCACCTTGGAGAATCGGCAACACTGGCAAGATCTGGCCGAGAAGGTCGAGATGGGCCTGACTTGGATCGATCACGATACCATAGATAATCCTGTAGTAGAGGCTTTTACAGGTAGGTAATCTTTGTTATACTGCCAGATTGCCTGGTAACCGGAGAGACGTTTTTTTAAATGACAACATTTTTTTTTTGCATTTAATAACATCTCATATTTCTTTGTTAATAAAAAAAAATATTTTTGCATCTCCGTCCAGAAACACTCAGGTAGTTTTCCTGCCTAGGCAGACAAAAATGTCACTAAAGGTTGGCCACACTAGATTCCACATGACAGACGTGTAACAAATTGTCATTAAGCTACTGTTCAACCATGCTAAGATGAACTGGTGTCTTCATTGCACTTATTATTGATAAATAGATATTAAACTAGGAAGAAAATTACAGAAAAAGATTTACATTACATGTAACATGTGTGCCAACTTGTACTGTCAACTCCCTAGTGTCAAAATTTCTTTTCTATTTTCAATTCAAAATTGAGATTTATCGGCCCAAAAAACATTGTGTATCACACTGCCAGAAACTCTTTTGCGAGTATTTGTACTTGTACAAACCGTATTCATACTCGCAAAACTGTAGTTTCTGGCCTACTGATACAAATAACTACTGTTGGTATTTTATTTCCGTAATATGGTAGTGCATAGAAAACAACAATTTAAAAGTAAATTTGCATATTAAATAATGAAAAAAAATAATATGAAAAAAATAATAAATAATAAAATAATAATAAAAAAAAATAGATTACAAATGGGCTGCAAAGATGTCTGGCATCATTGTAAATAAATCAATCCTCAATTTTTGTAGACCCCTCATCACAAACTTTAGGCGTCTAGGAGTTTGCAATTTTTGTTTTAATTAGATAATTTCCTAGAATTTTCTTTTGGAAACTTATAACTAGTGTATGATTTTAAATAAATAAGTTGGCTTACATCAGATTTTTAAAAATATAGGCTACATTTATAATTCAAATTTTCCCGCCAATAATGGTGGCCCCGTAACCAGCCTTAACCCTAAACCTACCAAGGTGTGCTTTTGAGGCACAATTGATTTTGAAATTGCTGGAACTTTGTAAGTTAACTGCCCACAGACTGGAGGATTTTTGTATTCAGCTTTGAACAAAGTGAAACTTCCACCTGGAGTGCATGTTGATACTCCTTGTGACGCATTCAATTTGTTTTTTGATGATACGTTATTGTATTGTGGTTACTTTCACTAATAAGGAGGCTGTTCGTATTCTTGGCATTTGTGTGAAACCAGTTGACGACGTTGAATCCGTGCTTTCTGGGGCCTTTTGATTACTGCTGGAAGAAATAACAAGGAATGGTGGACTATAATGAGCTATGGAATCCTTATATGGAAATCCTGTTCACTCGAGCGTGTATGTCACGAAATAGATTTACTCAATTACTAAGATTTATTCGTTTGACGATAAAGCGACCAGAACCCTCCGAAGGCAAAAGGACAAGTGGCACCAATTAGAGACCTGTGGGACCGTGTTAATACAAACTTGCTGAATATTATCTTCCTGGCAGTAATCTAACCATCAATGAACACTGGTGCCTTTTAGAGGTCCTGTTCTTTCCGACAGTACCTGCCAAGCAAGCCAGATAAGTACGGTATGAAAATTTGTGTGATATGCGATAGTGAACTAGTTATCCGTTACGTGGTATACCTACTTAGGAAAAGAAGGTCTCAACAGAGCCAGAAAACTTAGCGCAAAAGTGTGTTGAAGACATTTGTGAACTTTTCTGAGAACTAAAGGAATAAACTTCTTCACCAGCTACGAGCTTGCATCCAGTTTGCTTACCAAAGCCTAACTTGTTATAGGAACGCTCAGAAAAAATAAGCGCTGCATACCACCAATTTTTTACCTCACAGGCGACGGAATATTGAAAGCAACTTGTTTGGTTTTCAGAAGACAATGACTTTGGTATCTTATGTACCTAAGAAAAATCGCTGTGTCATATTATTATTACAATGCACAACGACTCCACCATTGATGAGGAAAATAAAAATAATCTGAAATCAATAAAGTACTACAATTCCACGAAAGGAGGGGTGGATACACTTGATCAGATGTACATACATATTCAGTGAAACGCAAAACTAATAGGGGCCTTGGTCTATTTTTTCAAATAAATTGATGTGTGTGGAGTAGCTTCATTTGTCATTGTGAGAAATATCCATCCTGACTGCATATTTCCAAAAACGAAGACTTCGCAAAATTTTCTACGAGAAATTACAACAGAATTAGTACTGGGCGCAAATTAGACGTCGTAGTTTGAGTGGCTTGCATAAAAGTCATACTTCATTGATACAAACTACGTTGAATCAAAGTACCAACCACAGGGGCGTCTTCGGCTCGAGAAGTAAGAAAACGAAAACGGTGCTATATTTACCCATCAAAGAAAAGCAGAATTCAACACAGTTATGTGATAAGTGTAAGCAAACGGTTTGTGGTGAACATTCAGAGAAAATACTCACGTGCACAAATTGCAAACTAACAAATAACTTTCAAATATTTTACTACTATTGTCCTATTTTAATTATATTCTCTGACACACAATATTTCTTTCTATATGTTTTAATCTTACTGTAATACCTACTACATGAAATAAATAATGCGCATATTTTGCTATTATTTACATCAACAATGTGTACAAATAGATGTGTGCCTGTGAGACACACCTTGGTAGGACACGTTACGATAAAACGTTGGTAGGACTAGGGTTAAGGATGTTTGGGATAGCTTTAGACAACAATTTAAAAACGATATTAAACAAATTATTTTGTATTGAAATAAAAATACAATGCAATTGGAACATATACAAACTGTTTCAAAGTGAATTACGTTAATACTTTATTGTGTTCATATCGTGAAAATTGTAGGTAAAACTAACAAGGTATATATTCGTTCATATTTATATTATTATCAAAATTGTTTATCGAACCTCTGAAAATATAATTGCTACAAACTGTTTCAAAATGAATTACATCTCAGTATGTACTTACCTTTTATGGTAAGTATTAACATTTAGAGCAAAACTAAACGAGGAAAATGGCTTAAAAATTCAAAATTTCGTCATTTTATGTCACTTCTAACATCGTGAATAGTAAAAAAGTTAAGATTCGGAGTATGTATTAATATATAACAGCTATTATATAGAAATATATAACAGCTATTATGAATGTATCTTCTGGAATTGGAAAATAGTGATTACTTACCGCAATAAAACAATTTGAAAAAGCGCCACCCACATTTTTTTTTACGTACGCCACTGGAGAGATATTTAAAAAATTATATTATTATAAGAAAATGCTATTTATGCCATTGTATTCATGAAAATACGCACATTTTTATAAAAATATGCAATAAAATATACATTGCATTTAGAAAAATTGTGAATTTCGCGTGAAATAATAATAATAATAATAGTTTATTGCCGTGGTTCCTAGGAACATAGACATTGTTAAAAAATTACATAATTGCTAATAAATATAAGAAGAAAACTTAGAATTAAAATGGTCCATAATATAAAAAAATAATAAATGTTACATATAAAATACATATTAAGTACTCGCCCAAAGTGTAAAATGAATGATTATTTAAAAATGACTTAAGTTAACTTTGAATTGAGATAAAGTTGACCGGGTTTTTAAATTACTGGTAACTTATGTACAGTACTATAGCCTTATATCTCGGACTAGCCTCAAACAACTTTGTTCTATGTTGGGGTATATTAAGATTATGTGCCTTGCGTGTTTCCATTTTATTGTAGATACCACTATTTTTGATAAAGGTTAATTCGTTTGTTTTGTAAAAAATTATGATTTCATAAATGTATGTAATGTTAAAATATTTAATTCTTTAAATAAAGGACGACATGTTTCAGAAAATGACACCCCAACCATAGATCTAGTAATTGTCTTTTGCAAAAGAAACAATCGCCTAGCATTAATAATGTTGAATAATTGAGGTTATGCATTTGTTTCAGCAAAAATGTGCACCGTCTGTGGACAATAATTCTACTTGTTTCGATTTATTATTCTCATTTTTTTTTAAATTAATGTTAGCCAGTGAGGTAGAAGGTGTTCCTAGAAAGTGGAAAACTTTTTTAATGTCTTAGAAATGACTAGCAAATTATAGGAAATAAAATAAATACCCCGTGGAGGTGCTCATCCACAATGTATGCAGGCTGATCCAAGTTAAGTGATCACAATTACCATCTCTGTTCTCATTGAAGCCACGATATCGCTTAAATTAGCAAAGTTTTCTCACGTTGATTAACGTACTTACACACAAATAATGTTTTTGTTAATGGGTCACTCTGTATATTTCTCAGAAAACATGAAAGATAATTTAATTCCCAATATAAAAGCTTAAATACTCTACCTCATTAAACTTAATAATAAGGAAGTTATGTTAGTTTTTAATTTAGATTAACCTTCCAATGGGCCCATTGGCGGCATTTACACCGCCGTTTTAGAAAAATCATTTCTATCGATTCATTGTATTTAGGCAGTTTTCTTTGATGTTTCAATGAATTAAAATTTGAAGAATATATCCTTTACATACTTACTGATTTTAACATTAAATTATTCATATAAAAAAGAAAAAAAAAAAAATTAGGGCTAATTCATAACTATCTTTATTATCAACTACACAAATTAATTTTTTATTTATTATTTTTAATTATAAATAAATTAAAATATTAAATATATCCAGTAATTTTGGGGAAATTCTTTTCAAAATTCAAATTTATTTTCTTTCACTATAGCTTTTTTTAGGTTAACAGTTTGAGTAAATTACAAAAGAATTAAATTTGAAAAATCTGTTAAAAATCTTCTTTATTTAGTTATTGATTTTAATATTAATCTAATATACAAAAAAAAAAGACAAAAATTAGGTTTACAATTATCTTTATGATGTTTTTTTTTGTGATTTCTCAAATTTTATTTAATTGATATTCACTAATAAAAAATTTATTTTCTAGAATATTTCTTACTACACTTACCCCACTATACTTTGTTAAAGGTGGAATTAGCGAAACATTAAATTTAAAATTAAAACATATTTTTGTTGCAAAAAGACACTTTATTGTCAAAACAGTAAAATACACATAATAGAAAAAAGTATTTTAATGTAAATACCATAAATATGTAGATACGTAAATTTATAAAAGTACAGTTTTGTCTAAAAAAAAAAGTTTAATTACACATACATTGAAGGAAAATTAATCTGTATTTTTGGTTGTTACATCTCTCTTAAGTGATGGCCAGAAATATTTGTAAAATGCAAGGTAAACTTGATTGAATCACTCTGGTGTATATATTATATACATATATGTAAAAAAAAAGTGGTTCTATTTCCCTTAAGTTACGTCCGTAATAGCCAAATTTAAATTTCCCGCAATTATTCAACGTTGAAACATCAATTTACCCAACATTAAGAGTTATTTTAATGCCTTTACGTTGAATTCACTAAAAAATTGTGGCGGGAAATTTAAATTTGGCTATTAGGGGTAAAACCAACAAATAATAATAAATGTGAATTATTATCATCAGCCATTTTTTTTTTTTGTATTTCAGATCCCGAAGAGACAAAAAGCATAGAACTAACTGTACATACATTTCATCCTTCATCGCCTAACAACCAGCACTTCTCATCGCAGGGACAGAAACCCAAGAGGAGACAGAAGTTCTGCTGTTTCTTGTGACATCTCATCTTTATCCCTAGCCCACACAACATCTTTTAACCCCCAGTATATATATTTTTATATAGTAACGACTAAATGCTCACAATAATAAGTTGTATGGATGGACAATCTGACACTATTACGTTTTTTTTTTTTCTTAGTAGTTGGCACTCTTTTCTATTGTAAAATAATGAATAATAATAATACAAAAAAAAAAATGAAGAGAAAACTGTAATCTAGAGAGAAAATAGTGTTAAACGCTTTTTAATTGAAAAAGAAAAAGACATTTTAATAAGGATAAGAATGTGATTGTATATAATAACTCTTTATTTAAAAAATAAAAAAAAAAAATGTTGTTAATACATTAAGTGACATTGTACATTGTAATAACTTGCAAGGAAATCAATAAGTAATGAAAAAGACAAATACACAGTGATATTGTTGTTAGTAACTTTTAGTTTTATTAATAAATCAAAATAAATCCGGAAATAAAACAAATGGGTTTTTTTTTTCTTAACAGGGAAAGTGGCAGAATTTTCAAGCATTCGTTCTAGAGGATTAAATGTATAGAGTTTAACCTCCTGATCTTTGAATCAATTTACGACTTTCACTTTGAAAATTATGGCAGCAAAAATATGCTTTCATAGGCACATATGAAATCCAACTTACATTATGATAATAATAATAATAATGGTTGATTATGGTGATTTACAACAAGTGTAAAAGACTTTGATAACTTGTTCAGAAAGTCATTTAACATTTTAATAAAAATATTTTACAAAACTTTTGGTACTACACTCCATTCACTGTAAGAATGCAGCATTACATTAAATAGGCGAAAGATTTACGACATGTGATTGGCTAATAGACGAGGCGAATTCACACACACGAAAAATATTTTATATAGTAAATGAAATTTAAGTTGGATAAAACAAAATATTACTGAAATCTATGACATTTGTCAATCCTGGTGTTGGTTTCAGCTCTGTATTTGGGTGTTTATTGCTTTTTTGTGTCGTTCGTGTGATTAGTGTAATTTTTATAAGCAAATTGTTACAAAAATAATTCTTCTTAAAGCTCTACTGAGTGCTGTTGAATATTTGAAGCTTTTGTTTTAATAACTACATAAAATGATAGTGATGACAGTATTTTTCGCATCAATTACAACTGCCGCTGTAAGATTCCCGAAATGTATTCACTGTTACTTTATTTGTATTATTTTATCACCTTATATTATGACTATAACATTCTAAATAAACTACTAAAAGCGTAGTGATTTCATGTTACCCTTTGCTATTATTACAAAATTTTGATAACCAAACTTTTTCGCTTATGACACTGACAATTTACGATTTGAATTTGCCGCTAATTTTTCATTCTTCGGTGACATTTGGGCGCCGATCGCAGCGCTATCTACTGCATTCTTAAAGTGAATGGGGTGAAAGGGTTTAACGGATGAGGCAGAGGCCTCGGGAATATTCCGATACATCGCAAGTCAGTGTATCGAACGAGCTAGCTCGGGCATCCCAACATCAATATATATGCTAGACTGACAGTTTAACGGGAGCTAACGCATCAAAAGTTCGACATGTTCCCGCTTAGATTTCATTGACGAAGCGTCGGCTATAGGGCTGAATCCTTTTTTGCAATAATTTGTTTTTGAATGGCAGGTAGTAATATTTTTTTACACAGGACCAAGTTAGTACGAATAACATTTGTTAAAACAAATCATTCCAATAACTCTGTCTAACTTTTTATACATTTACTATTCACTATATGCAAACACGTGCGGATGTTATGGCACATTATTTTTGCTTACAAAATGCAGTTATAGAAAATAATCATATCGTTCATTGTATGGAACCATTTTACATTGTTAGACAACGTATATGTAATTATTATAGGAGATGCCTATTTATAATGCTTTACTTTATAAATTTCGGCATTTGTTTTATGATTTTCATAAAGAGATAAAATATAAATATGTATAATGGGGAAAAAAACGATAACAGCTGTGTATTGTGTTGTGCCCTGCGCAGTGGACGAGGCTTCAATGGAGATATCGGGAAATCGCATCTGTTATACGTCAGCGAGATCTCAACGAGGCCTCTCAATGACGTATGCGAAATGTATCGAAGCCCCAATGAGTTAGCTTGCGTTAAATCCTATTTAATACTCTTTTTTTTTCATTTGCAGACCTAAATTTTCTCGATTTCTTAATTTATAAAATGATTAATGTTATTATTACACATACAATCCATCTTGTGCCCTAAACTGGACAACATAATTTGAAAAAAAAAAAAAAATTGAATAAAATGGCGGAAAACAAAAAAAAAATGTATAATAATTTTCAATAAAGGTTATGTTTGCTAAGTGGTTTAGAGAGAAAATGTTTGTAAAATTTTATTTATTACTATTAGATACAGTCCCTTGTAACAACAATTGTCACACTGAAATCGTACTTTTCAGTTTTCGCTATTTTAATTATTCAAAAATTGACAAAACCGTTCAAGTATCAACCAAATTTGGAGAAAGTACTGCAGTTGAGCTGCTAAAAGCGAAAAAAAAAATGGAAATATCTAATTCAATGAAACAATATTTGGAAAAAATTATTATTTTATTTTTTTATAAATATGTTTACAAAAAAATTGCATATAGCCTCAAAATCGAATTCTTAACAACTTTTTCAAATAACTTTTTTTGGATATCATGTCATCTAACCTCACTTTTTGCAGATTCACGGCGTATTTTTTAAATTTACCGCCATACTAGTGGTCACGTGACGTGTGTCAAAATAAATTTTGGGGCTTCCAGACATGCATAACCTATCCCTCAAAACAAGTTTTAGTATATTTTAATAATAAAAAAAATCCCCATATGTTGCAATATTTATGCCGGTCACTGTATACAGGTGTATCAAATAAAAAAGTAAATTTTGCTTGGGTGTTAACTGCACGACATATAAAGTACAAACCCACCGAAACCGGATGTCATCATTAAAGAATAAAAAAAAGTAAAATTTAGAGCCAAAAATTCTTTAATCCGGGCCTGATGCAAGGAAACGTCATGTTAAGCACCCGCTAAACGTGGTATTATGTATAAATACATTGCACTCATTTAGTATTATTCTTAATGGTATGCCGCAAGTTCATTTAACGTCATTCTGAATAAATAAAGGCCCTTGTAAAAATAGCAAAACTGAGGCATTTTAAATTTCTTCTTTTTATAAAATAAACATTCCTTTTTTGTTAAGAACATTCTACGTAAGTCTACAAAGTATTATTTTTAATATCCTGATAAGACGTTCGAGTTTCACCGGATATGCGACTTCAGTAGTTACAAAAAACGTAAATATTTTTCTTTTGCTTTGTCGAATCGAGAGTTAGTTGTTAATAAACGGTACCACATAAATCTGAGTTATTTCTTTTGGATTTATTTAATCATATAACGCAAAATGAATTGAATCGAATTGCACAGAAATAAATGTAGATACAGAAAATTTGCAAACACGCCTTTTTTACCATGATATCGCGCGAAAATGAATCTATACATTCCCGCGCTTTTGCCGATGCATCAAGCTTCGATTTTCTTTATATGAAATCATGCTGGTCCTGAAAAGGATCGTTTTTTCGAGACGGGAAGAATTTAAATAAAATGTTCGAAGTGGCTTGCACTCCAAGCGGCGATCCACACAAAACTAACAGCGGTAATGCCTGAATGATAGTGGGACAGCATTTAGGTTGGGCACAGGTGCGGCTCTAGCCCACGGCATTTATAAAATATTTTTTTTCCTGTTAATGCTTACAGATAGACCCCCTGTGCATTAAGACTTTTTGATTGTATATGATTACAGCTGCTACATATTATTATATTTACCTCTATATCTGATACACCTTGTATACTATTCTGGTGGGAAATAAGAAAAATCAAGAAAAGAAACATAATAATTACATATTCAAATATTTGTTTACGTTGTAGGAATTTATTGTTAACAGATACTTTGCAACTTTTTTGTAGTTTGTTAGAAAAGTTACATTCTGTATATGTTAAAGTTTGTTGAAGTGAAATCGTCCAACATTTGTGAGGTAGTTAAAACAATTCTTGCCAAGTATTAGGTTGTCTATATGTGCTATATAACACATAAGTCCTGCATCAGATTTGCAGAGGGATATAAATAAAGGGAGAAAGATATAGATTATAGACCATCTATGAGTTATCTACGTGTGCTTTTTGCTGATAAGAAAATAGTAAATAAAATAACGAAGAAAATATCTAGGCAAAAAAAGCTATTGAATAGACTTATTGTTAGTACAGCACAAACCACGTCTAATATAAGGGTATTATAAAAAAATAAGAAGTGTGTGCGGGGTTTTAGTATTATTGTGTTGGGTTAAGTACACAACCCTGCGGAATCCCAACAGTGTGAGTCAGCGGCGTACACAGACTTTTTTATGGGAAGGGTTACAGCTTTAAAAAATACGTTGCGCTGCAGACAGATGAATAAAATTGGTAATGGACACAGTTTTTCAGTCTATTGGTCTATGGAGGGGGTTTGAACCCCCCAAAACCCCTCCCGTGTGTACGCCACTGCTGTGAGTTACTGTTTCTACAGCACGTGGTGCATGAATGTCTTATAACTCCAACCATGCCAATTTGTAGTTTTTGGTAATAGAATTAAAACTAATACCAAAAACTTTTACGTAAAACAATTGGGTTAGATTTTTTGGGAGATTTTTTTTTGACAAATCGTTGCAGAAATCCTAATAGAAAAAGCATGGAAAACTAGTGTACGTAGTCATTTTTCGCACGTGTTTATTTGCAGCAAATCCATCCCACTTCTTTTGGTTAATTTACCATACAAAATTCAAATAAAATCGTGAAATTCATCAAGATATAGTACAATCAATATAGCACGTGTTTATGATTCATTGATTCGTCGTAGGTGTGATATTCGCATTCTCTCTCAAACACAATGAAAGCATTTTGAACAATTTATTATTATAAACAATAATTCCTTACCTAAATATTTCTTTCTGTCTTTTTGTTATTTTAATTTTTTAATAAAAATCATCTCTAATAATTTATTGAAACTTAAATTAATTTAAAAATATGTTCTAGTTCTGCAAACAAATAAAAAATAAAACATTATTCATTTTAAATGACTTTACAAACAAATCAAAGTTTTTACATCTATTATCATTAATAATAAATCAACATTGAAAGTATAAAGAAGGCTATTTTGCTCACAAGGTCCCCAATATCACAAAATGAATAGTGCAATCATATCCTACACAATTATTAACAGTATTAATGCCATGGAAGCTCTTTCTAAACTTCACGAATAAAATTAAATTGAGCAAACGAAAATACACACAACGCCATGTAAAATTCCGATTACTAAGGTCAATATTACATGTTTAAGGTCCTTGTTCATCTGATACTTTTACCTGCTAAAAGACAAACCATTCAACAGCTTCATTTCAATCGTTTTAACCAATACTCGACTATACTCGATGTAACAGAACATTCTCACCATTAATAACAAGTTCAGTAATATACCTCGACAGAGACGCACATCAAACTTGAGAAATCGGGGTTTATTGGTAGAATTCAGGTCCCATGCTTGTCGGACCTGGGAACTTTTCTATAGCAGGAGGACAATTAGATAATCCCCTGATGATTAACAATCCAGATGAATTTTCCTTTCTGTAAATATTAGATCTTATATAGAAAAATAAATATTGGTAAAAACGGCTACTCTACTCTATATATTATATAAAAGAATTTTACAGTAGAAACAGATAATAAAAATAATAATACATCCAGTTCATACAAACAGATT
Organism: Protaetia brevitarsis; assembly: GCA_004143645.1. Taxonomy (NCBI): domain Eukaryota; kingdom Metazoa; phylum Arthropoda; class Insecta; order Coleoptera; family Scarabaeidae; genus Protaetia; species Protaetia brevitarsis. Next base: position 75,247 of record RXPK01000620.1, read on the forward strand.
ATAGGATTAGAACAAACGAAAAAGAATATTCACTACCTTATCAGTAGCAATTAAGATTATTTGGAAGTATAAAAATATCTTTGACTTTTATTTATCTCTAAGGATGATATTAAATTCTATAATAAATAAATATGAATTTATGCGTAAGATAAATTAAAATTTCATAAGGATATATTATACATATACATACAGGCCGTCCTATAATTGATGTGCTTATAATATTAGGATCTTTAAACGCAAAAAATTTAGATATGCAATAAATTGACAGGACAGTAGCCAGGTAAAGATAGTGAGAAATGCCCTTGAGCATAATTCCATTCCTGTATGCCCTATAAGTCACACTGGACGGTTATTATATTTCTGTAAAATACCAACTCTAAAAAAACTAATAGTTTTGGCAACAAAAAAAAATGATCTAATTTATAATTTCGTTTGGAAAATTCTGTATTTAATTATTTTTTTATATATTGTAGACGCTTGTTATTTCTGCAAATAAACCCAGTGAATTGTCAGTCAGCTAAACCTAGAATTCTTGCATTTAAAACGAAAAAGTAGCTGTAAAAATTTCTAAACTTCCCTAGTAGCAAAATTTAAATTTCCCGCAATTATTTTTAATAACTTCAACATTGCAACACGAAATTACCAATGATTTTGTATTAGACTACTAGTTACTTTGATGTCTTTCTGTTGAAGTTACTAAAACTAATTGTGGGAAATTTAAATTTTGCTACTAGGGTTATAACACCAAATAGGTTTTAGTAGCTTATTTCAATCCAACGTAGAAATGTGTAAAAATGTACCAATATTATTTGACAATCTTTTACGTAAAGTTAGCTCATTTAGATCTAGTTTGATCACAAAATATATAATATAATTCTTTTTTAACCATTGACATATAGCCATTTCTATTTCTTAGCATTCATAAGATCCTACACACGAGAGAGCACATTAATTGGGACAGCCTGTATACAGGGTTGTCAAAATGTCTCCAGAGAATGCATTGAGAGTTTTCACAATTTGAAAATTTTGCATATTAAAACTATATAAAACAGTGCATGCCCAACTTTTTTTTTGTTACATAGAACAAAAAAAAAAGATATACATGGTGTCTCATTTAAAATAATAAAGTAAGTATTTACTGAATTCTAGAATATTTTCTATAATAAAAAATATGTCTACAATATGCATAATTTTTTGTAAACAAAATTTCTATTAATGTATACAGGGTATTCCACGTAATTGGTTCATTAAAAGTTTATGATGTTCTATTATTTACTTATATTTGAGATTTTGGCACCATTATCTGTTCGATTGGAACTATAAATGTAAAATACCTTAACCAAAATATCACTTCCGATTGACCGGAAATGGATGTCAACTTTGTTATTTTAAATAGAATGATATAATTTTTTATTCATATTTGGATTCTACAACTATAAATACGTCAGTTTTCATTAGCTATTCCTATAGCTACATGTTGCCGTTTTTGAGTTATTTAAGTTTTTCTATTTTTTTAGTCATAATTATTGCATCATTGAGAAATTAATATCTCGGTTAATACTGCAAGTGGGGACTCCAAATTTGCTATGTTATGAATGTAGATATTACTCTAAGAAACGGTAAGCACACTTTACGTTCTAACATACAAGATGTTCAAAACTGAGGAACAAAGTGACATATTTTCAAATGGAGAAAACTCAATTTATTTAAATAGAACACCCTGTATTTTAATTCGGAATTAGCAAGTAAATATCATTCCCTATCATTTTATATCAGCATTCCCTATACCTATCTTTAATAGATTTTGAGATATAAGCGACTTTTTGTTAAACAGACTAAGTAGCCCTATCTTTAAATGTTTGTAGCTGGCTGTGAAATGGATTCACGTCAAATTCATGTATTATTTTTGAATAACCATACAAGAATGTCTGTTCGAATAGTCATTTCTATTAATATTGCGTTGTACGAAAGTGTAATGACAATGATATACATAAACACTTTTGGTTAGTCAATGAATTTGACATTAATCCCATTCAGAGCCAGCCACAAACACGCAAAGATAGGGCTACTTAGACTGTTTAACAAAAAGTCGTTCATATCTCAAAATCTATTAAGGATAGGTATAGGGAATGCTGATATAAAGTGATAGGGGGATGATATTTACTTCTTAATTCCAAATTAAAATACAGCGTGTTCTATTTAAAAAAAAAGAATACTTAGTCTGTTTAACAAAAAGTCGCTCATATCTCAAAATCTATTAAAGATAGGTATAGGGAATGCTGATATAAAGCGATAGGGGATGATATTTACTTCCTAATTCCGAATTAAAATACAGGGTGTTCTATTTAAAAAAATTGAGTTTTCTCCATTTGCAAATATGTCACTTTGTTCCTCAGTTTTGAACACCCTGTATGTTAGAATGTAAAGTGTGCTTACCGTTTCTTAGAGTTATATCTACATTCATAACATAGCAAATTTGGAGTCTCTACTTGCAGTATTAACCGAGATATTAACTTCTCAATGATGCAATGATTATGACTAAAAAAAAAAAGAAAAACTTAAATAACTCAAAAACGGCAACATGTAGCTATAGGAATAGCTAATGAAAACTGACGTATTTATAGTTGTAGAATCCAAAAATGAATAAAAAATTATATCGTTCTATTTAAAATAAGAAAGTTGACATCCATTTCCGGTCAACCAGAAGTGATATTTTGGTTAAGGTATTTTACATTTATAGTTCCAATCGAACAGATACTGGTTCCAAAATCTCAAATATAAGTAAATAATAGAACATCATAAACTTTTAATGAACCAGTTACGTGGAATACCCTGTATAGTGACCGACATAAATGCTGGATAGATATTTATTATTATTAAAATATCGTGAAATTCTTTTTGAAGAGGAATGTGTGCTTTATTTAAAACCTATTTGAAAAAGTCGCGATTTTTAACTATTTTATTTATAACAACTTGCATCTGATACCAAAATTAAATTCTAAATAGCTGTTTTAAAATAACTTTTTTACATACCGTGTCATATTTTTAAAATTTACCGCCATACTAGTTGTCATCTGACATACGTCAAAATAAATTTAAGCGGATCTTAGAGATGCTAAACTTATTAAAAAAAAACAATTTATATAATGATAAAAAACGATGTAAAATAACGCAGATTTAAGTAAAATAAGAGTTTAGTTTCATTTTTCTTTCGAAAAAATCGTAAATGTTCAACGTAACCTCATCGAGAATGTAATATAAAACCTATTTTTGCTTTTATTTGAAATCCCAACATGACAGCCATGCGTGAGTATTGTTCATTTTATCTAAAATTTATTCACTCCAATATATAGAAATAAAAAATTCAGTTTCCACTATACAAAATTTTAAAATTGTGCATCACATAACCTAAGATTGCAGTCTGCCAAACTTCTTGACAACTCTGTATAGAGCTTTCATAAACAAAATTATACAAAAACAAAAGAAGTAAAACAATAACTTTATAATAATAATTACACCTAAACGATGGATCTTACAATATAAAGTTAAATATCCTAAATTTAATATTTATATCATGGGATAATTACATAAAAAACTCCTGCGTGGAGTGCGACAATGTAAGTCATGCATTTGGAGGTCGATCAAGACAACTAATCTCAATAACACGTAAACCCCTCAAACTGGGATCGGTCACCGTTAATCCCCTGGGCTGGTAAACCCGTTCGTTTTGTTCGGCCACGAATTTCGATACCTTTCGCAGGCACTAAAACGTTTTCAAGATACATATATATTTCCGTACATAATCACATCACCAAACAATTAAATACCTTTTCGTAGTGTGTTTCTTTACAAATATATATTAAATACGCGGTTAAACAAGCTAAACATCCTTCGCAATAAGCAGAACATGACGCCTTTTCTGCTTCGGCGAAGTATTCATTTAATCTATTAATGGTTAATTCGAAAGCCTGCCGTTCTATCTACAAATACATACCGGAAATTATATTGCATTATACATCAATAGGTGCGAGAATCGTTCATACCCTGCCGTCTAATTCCGATGGGAATCTGGTTTGGAATTTTACAACGGTGCCCTCGCTGTAATCCCTCTGTATGAACACTTTTAGACACTGCGAGGGGGCCATTTGTTCAGTTTCACCGGCTCTAGCGCCGTTATTGTGATGATTACTCATACTATTTACTGTGTCTTATTGGTAAATTATGTAAAAAGCGTATAAAATGCAACTTAGGAGATCAAAATCTTTATCAACAAAATGCCATCTTGAATATGGACTGTCAAATTTGACAGATCGAATTCATACCACACTAATGAAAAATTAGAGCGCTACCAATATTAAAATATGATGGAATATACACCTATAATGCTGTAAAATGCTAAAATAAAATAATTAAAAGAAAGAAGGAGAAATAATACGTAATAATTAATATAAATAATAATAATATACTTACGTCTGCAGCGACATCTAAGGTTGAATAGCGGAACTAATTATATTATTTTCTTTAAAGATTTCTATATACTCCTTTAAAAAAGATCTCTGTAATAGTAAGTTTAATACTTTTTTAATAGATGTCTCTATACACAACTGATTTTTTTTTTAATTTAATTTAATTTTACTTTGTGCAATGTTTAAACAGAAAAAAATAAATATTACTTGTGATGCTTTTTCTTTTATTACCTACCTATTGTGGTCCTACATTTATATCGTCAATATGGCGAGTTATGCAAAAGATTATTGATTATTGACCGATTTTCGGTGGCAATTACAAACTGAGTATAGATCTGTTTTAGATATCAAATTGGACGCTTATATGTATTAATTAAAAACCAGGACATGATTAACGAATCAGACAGATTATGTGGGCTGATAAACGTGATTAGCAAGTTGCTTTTTGCATTCGAGTTTAAACAACGAGTTTTTTTAATGAATTATGTGGCTTAACGTCCTTTCAACCGTGTTTTTTTTTTTGTAATTAACATTTTTAGTGTAGGTATGCTTTCTTAATAAAAAAGAAATTTTATGGCGAAGGAAATTATGTAACATTTAGTGACGTCTGTAAAATATAATCTTCTATTTGATTTTAAATGAAGGTCAGGTTGTTTAATGTTGCTTTTTTTTTCAAAATGAAAGAATGTTTCTATTTGTTTACTAAAACGTTTGTTAAAAAATACGCATTACATAGGATGTTTTTTTTTTGTGGTGGATTTTTATAAAAGTAAAGTACTCCTTGTTTTTCTAAGCAGAGTAAAATCTTGCTAGGAAAAGTGGTTCAAAGTTAATGGGTCTATTCAAATATAAGATGGATGTCTTCATAGGTACTATGGAAGACAAAAGTTTTGACTCAAAACTAAAGAGAGAAATATTGAAATACTAAAAAAACTGCAATGATTTTATCTCTATTTATGTCAAACTTGAGTCAAGACTTTTGTCTTTAATAGTACATTTTTATGATATATTACGGGAAAATATTGGAGACTTTCAATGAACGTGATGATCTTCTAAACACATCTATCCAGGCAGAAAATCATAGAAAAACAGAAATTCTATGCTATCAGAGTCTATTCAGAATATTAGTCTATTTTATATACTATTTTAACTAAACTTGATGCTAAACAAGGCTCGCTTCTGGCAGAATTATTATAATATAATTAGTAGTTGCTAAATAAATGCAGCGATGTTTGGCTTTTTGTATATTAGGATACTTTGAAAATCCAAAATCTCCATAATTTTAAAACTACAATCGATTTAGATTGATTGAACTATTTGTTGTACTTAAACATAAAATTAGAACAATCACAATTTTTTTTGAAAATTGATGTAATAAATATTTAGTTTTAAGCGATTTTCCAAGAATCAGATTTTGTTACTAGGTCCACATTAAACTAATTATTATTATTAATAAATTTTATTACTATATAACAATCATTTTAAACAAATTGTAGTAAATACTAGAAAATCTACATACATTTCAGAATAAATGAAATCTGTCTATCTAAAAGCATGAATATGGAAGATGAAAGAGCTCCAATAACGCTTTTAAAGAATGATTTAAAAATAAGAACTGTAGTAACATTCCTTCTACAATATTTTTACAAAAAAAAAGAGAATTTTTAGGTAGTTATTAACAGCATGATATATGCACAAAAAAGCCATTGCATATTTCAAAGCTAAACATCATGTGGGTTATGTATTAAATAAAAGATTTAATCTACAATGATCCTATTGATTCACTCGGTGCCAGCACATGCAGATATATGCCTATGTATACTCCTGTCTGAAAAGATTTTATAACCTAAAATATTCTAAGTATTTCTTTAATGTTTTCGAATAACATTTCTATTCGAAAAATTTCATCAATGATAAGAAATAAAGTAATCAATTTTCTCATTATATGAATATGTAAAAAGTTGACTTCAACCATCTGACCATCTGTGCCCCAACGCTCGAAGTTTATGGTATCTCCGACAAAACAAAAAAAAAATACATTTTAATATGTATCTATCGTCTAAAAGTATTTTACTTTAACAAATTTTTGCTCTCTGCCACGGCTGCCTGTTGATAGGTTGATCGAATCACGCGGTAGTTAGACATGATGCATTTTTCGCGCGTCATCAGTATAGGAAAGACGCTAGTGAGTACCAGGTCAACAACTATTAAATAAAACATTTTCTTCGTATTCCCTAGAGGAAAAACTCGAAATAAAACAACTAGGATGGTCGCTACCGGATTTCAACATTTCAGAAAGTTAAAATGTTTGTGCGTCTGCTTCTGAAATACAGGCAAGAAAATTTAAAAAAATACTTACTTAAAAAACGATTGGATTTGCGATTACGACCAAAAGCAAGCTGTTTTTTTGTTTTCCGGCATGCACAAATGCGATTTCTTAAAGGAATAAAACACAATTCATAAAATAGAGAGAAATAAAAAAAATATATTGAAGCTGTATACATATGCGGCACATCTGATATTCTACCGACTTACTTTGGTTCACACATTTTTTTTTTGTTTGAATTACCGGCAATATAATATTGTATACGAACAGAATAATTTACTCAAAAAAAATAAACATAATGTTTTTTCTTTGTGTTAATCTAATCGATCTGTAATTATTATTTTCATTATTCAATGTTTTAATTTTCCCGCGTGTCGCCATTGTCTTTATAATTAATAAACAATGTTATTTTTTATGTTTTATGCCACTCAGACATCAGCTTTTAATTAAATAAGAATAAGAAGCAAATTATAAATAAATTTCATGAAATGGACAATAATTTTACCCCTTATTTCGAAAGATATTCCATGACGTTGAGATTTATTTTTTAATGCATACATCGAATAATTTTGCTGACTAAGTAGTTTTTGCTAAAATGAATTCTTCCATTCGAAAAAAAAATGTTATACAACAATACCCCAGTGACCAACTATATTTATTTCATATTTTATAAATATTTAAAAAATATGAAATCTTTCTTGAATATTAGTTATATTAATATAATATGCATAAAATATATTATAGAAAATATATTAGAAAAACATTTAAAAAATATATGTTTATTATGTGCAAATGTTTTGTCAATATATTTTTCATAACTCTGCAAGAATATTTTGCTTTGTATTTCTGTAAATATTTATTTTATATAAAAGAAAAGATTGAATTTTTGCTTTGTACATTTGGTGCATAGGACGAATAATATAAAATGGGTAAAATATGTATACATATTAAGTACGTATTCAAAATGATAGTTTAAAGATTATAATAAATTAGATAATATATATCTAATATGATTTAATTAGTATATAAGTTGAGCGCTGTAACTTTTCTATTAATATATCTGCGTTTTGTATTATATTATTTGTAATATTTCTAAGTTGCGAACGTCAACACAACACCTCTATTCATTACGGTGCCGGTGTTATATGATTTAGTATTGTTTATGGGTCTATGGATTAGGTACATAGAATGCATACGCGCACGTGCGTATCATCAACATTTTCATTCGTTTGTCCGTTACATGTTATAGTTTATAATAGTATACGATTAGGGCAGATTAGGGTTAACTGTGTAATTAATTGTTGCGGTGTGTTTTAGTTTTTGTGGTGACTACGAGGTAAGCAAAACTTTGAACATGTCATGGCATTTATAAGATAATTGGAATGCTCAATATCGCTATGTACAGAAATCGTTTAAAAATATAATTGTAGGAATTTTATGCATCATATATGTACTGCATCTACCAGATAAATTGCTAGTTGATTTGCTTAAGACATTCATCTCGGTAGATAAGCGTCATAACCTCAAATAGAGGTTAGAATACGTTGTGTTGTTTTATTGTTTGTACGTAGAATGTTTTCAAATATTATGAAATAAAGTAAAAATAAGTATCGTAAGTATTAGAATGTAGCTACCACTCCAATTATTGTAAATGCTCCAAATGTATTAGTAAGTGTTAATAATATTGTATGATGTTTTATTCATGGTATGATCTTATACAATTGGCATTGTTTTAGAGGCCACAAGGAAACGCCATGAGAGCGCCACTACCGAAGATATGAAAAAAGCCATAGGGTTGTACCTGGCACCAGGCAAGGCTAGACTTAAAAATGAGTATTTTTCATTTTTACTGGCTTATTCAAATAAAATGATAATAAACACGTTTGTTTTTTATTTAGAACACTTCAATTAAAAAATAGTGATTAATTTGATAAACCTTCAGTATGCCTTAAAAGATGCCAGTATTATTGATTATTAACTTGTATGGTGAGTGCGAAAAAACAAGTTCTTGCCTTTTAGACAACTCTATGAATGTTTCAACTTTTCGTTATCGACGTTATACATTCTAAATAACCAAAAACAATTTTAGTTCATTTTGACAAATTAAATAGATTGCATAAAAAATCTCAATTTTCATATAAATATTTTACAAATATTTTAGAAAAAATATAGCGCTTACATTCATTTTAAAATATGGAATAAATATTTTAATTGAATATTTTATCTATATTTAGAAAAAAATATAAAAAAATATATTCAAAAACCTCACGAAAAATATTTATAAAATATATTTTTAAAAATATCTATGTAATATTTCTGGCTGTTAGGGTACACATGGCTGCATTTAGGTATATGTATGTAAAATGTCAGCATCGGGGGAATGAATAAGACATTGTAAATCGATTTTTTCATTTGATAAATAAACCGAACGATTTGGCTTTGTGAATACACAACCGTTCTTTGCATATCTACTATTTTTTGTATTTTAAAGTAGATATAACATTTACTCACGTTAATATTTTAGGAAGACGTCAATTTTGTTGGCTCAGACAAAATTTCTTGTTCAGTATCAATTCCCAGAACTCATAGTGTAAATTGTTGGTTCTTTTAGGGAACATCCTGTATATAGCATTGAAATTCTTCAGATTTCGTTCTTTTTTCGCGATCCTTTTAGCATTACGACGATTGTCAACGAAGAAATAGGAATTGGAACAAGTCTTACTACTCAATTTTCCTTTCAAGAACGACCGCAATAAACTACGTCGAGTTACTATTTCCATTAAAGCTTTATTTGCCCGATTTATAAATGTGGTGTCGATAATAAGTGGAATGTGAGAGAATATATCTTGACGTTTTATTATTGTTTTTAATTTACAATACACATATATATATATTTTAATGAAATGTATACTCGATACTATTTAAATGTAAAGTTACTATTTTACTTAGTTAGCTAATTAGATATAATAAAAAAAGGGTATAAAATGTAGCAGCAGACAGCCAGATGATGTCCAGGTGATGTAGGAAATCTCTGCATTTGGCAAGTCCTTCAAAGCATTTTCCTTCAGAATATTCCCTTCAGGAAGATGATCAGCAGTGATATAGCTACACATCAAAAATGAATATTAGAATTTGAATAGAATTTTACAATAGATATTGACAGATCAAAGTTGGATCCAAGGTCAATTCAAATGGACGTTTTTTTTTTTACAGTGTATTAATTCCATTTAAATTTAGTTTAATAATGTTTTTATATGCATTGGCATTCCAATTGCATTGCTATGTCAACAGAAAGACATGGGAAATTGGGTTCTGTCACAATTCTATGTGTATACATAATTGCCTACTTTTTGTGTACAGTAATGAATTTTAAGATTGTTAATTTTACATAGTAGTAAGTGTTTAAAAATTTTAAATGTATTTTTTTCATAATCCAGAAACACCTACCTTCATTATATTTTAATTGTAAGGTGATTCCAGAATTTTGCAATAATTATTTATTTTCATTTCGTTTAAACATTCGACAGTCCATTCGGTCACATGGGCATTCTCATGTATCAAACAATGTATATTGCCCTCATTTCGGTGAAATTAACGGACATTCTGCGACAGTTGTACTCCTTGTCGAAGACAATCGCTTTCAAGTCGGTTAAAAGTTTTCCATTCGAAAGGATTCAACAGCCAACCTTCGTCAGAGGCAGACGTGTCTCAATTTGTTTCGTAAAATTTAACGGCTATTTTGATAAAATCCAATTTTATTCAAATTACAACCTAAAAATAATTGTTAAACAAAGTTTATCACATAAATATTATCCAAATTACCTACAACCTTTTAGGTAATTTTTCTCCAACGAGGATTTTCCCGAGTAATGTTCCTGTCCTGATCGAGCCATCCTCCGTGATCTGAAGTACCTACGATGTACCAGGGCCCCTATTAGACACCCGACCATTCCTGACCACTGCGATGTCCGCAGAATTCGTCCTTGTAGAAGGTATTCCTCGTCAAATCTACCTAAAAATAAACGTATTATTTCAATTCTAATCTAAATTTAATTATACTTATAAGAAATTCCATTTTAATACGTTCAGCAAATTTTGGGGTTAGGAATGGTTTGTATTATTGCTGAACGGTTTGCAGTTACTTGGGAAAATAAGTTGGTAGTATCTAGGTTGATATTTGATATGTATTTGCGGTACGAACCAATATCCAGTAATTTTTACCATCAAAGTTGGTCATTCTGATTCACATGTCGTTTAAGCATAGCTTCAGAAAGCGCGGGAATTTTAAAATTTAATTTAAACGTATTCACGTTCTTGACAATGAATTTATATTGCAAAAGGTGGAATTACTAATAAAACGTTATTGTTATTAATCAAGCGGACTCACGTAACTTACCTGAGATAAGAATATCTGATTTCACACAAATTCACATTTAGAATTTTTTTTTTAAAATAAAACCACTTTTATTCGCACTTAAATGTTTTCATTACACATGAGAGATTGATCACTATCGAGGTACAACACTATCGTGTCTACGACATCTTCAAAACTGGTCATTAACATGCAAATTGAAGGAGAGGACATTTTTGGCAACAGTCTTGCACGCCTGCTTCATACGTACTGAGAAAATAAAAGGGGGCTAGCTATTCGTTATTTTTTTGATGTCAACGTGTCTCAATCGGAAATTCTCGGCTTGCATGCCATCTGGCTTGTGAGAGAGCACACTTCTAATTTAAAATCAATAAATATAGATGACACTGGGATGCATTAAATTTGATTTCTACTCTTTTAATTAATGTACTTTTTAATTTTTTTTTTTTGAACCGGGCTGTATGCTACTCTGTAGCGTTACAATATATACATAGATTCCTCTATTATGATTAATAGAAACTGATAATTAAATTTTACCAACATGGTAAATCAAAGCAGACTTGAGAAAAACACATATTTTTATTTCAGTAACGTTTTTCCATTCACCGAAGGAAATCTAATTAATTTCCCGCGGTAAAATCTGAACGCCTCTTTTTGACTGCCAGCTAATAATCTAATTCTCCTCTTTTTCGTTCAATACGTACTGTCCTCCCGAGCGCGCTGAAACTTCCAGTCTGACATTCTACTTTTTTTCTCCCGTCTTTTCAAGCGCGATAACATCGTTCTAGATCGATAGGTACGAATTAAAGAAATTTCACGGACCATTTTGGTTACCAAGCACACGCACTGTGAACATTGATTGTGGCGGCGTTCCATGTGTCTATACATATTCTGTCAGATGCGTTATTGATGTGAAAGCGTATAGTAAGTCGAAATACCGTTAACGGTATATTAAGTGGAGTTTCTTTTTTCGAGCAAAAAAGACGAAAAAAAAAGTAAACTAGTAATGTACCTACCGAATCTTGCATCCTGTTGGGAAATAATAATTTATAATATGCACTAGATACGTGCTAGATTTAAAATTAGCCGGCCTAAGGCAAATATCTTTTCTTTCATGGATATACCGGGTGACTGACAAAAAATACCTCTAGGCATGGCTCCGTTATTAATTATATTACATTACCAATTGATAATTAATTTTTTTTTAGCGGCAACGCACTACATTTTTTTTTTCTTATAATATTGTGTCGTACTTAAAGTTTTATAAAAAAAAAGTTTCAACAGTGCAGATTGGTGAGGCATCAAACACATTATCCATAGAATAACCTGACTAGAATGGTAACTCTCATACGCCAACTCGGACTGCGTTTAGTGACGCCAACTGACTATTCTTGGTACTAAAAATTTATTGGCGGGTAATTTAAATGTTTACTATTAATTGCTTTTTTATATTTATGATTTGAAATAGAACAAAAACACATGATTTTGTAAAATATCTTTATCAATCGTGCAAAAATACAATAAATTAAATGAACATTGTACTATTTCCTATAACAATAGTATATAAATACATAAACTATTATTTTAAATCAAAAATTAATGAAAAGCAAAAAAGGAAAAACAACATATGCATTGAATATTGCATTTTTAGAGACAAATGTGAAAATTGAAGTAATAAAATTCTAGAAATAGGTCGATGAAATATGTGAATTCATAAACATAAGTCGGAATATCATTATGAATAACCACAATCTTTTAATAGAAAAGAATTAATTAATTTTAACCAGGTAAAACGCGATATACATAAGTAGATAGATTAGATAGTCTTCTCCTTACTCTCTATTCAAAATTACCTTAATCGTTCTACAACAAAAGCTATCAATGTATTTATAAATCCATTCAATCTTTGAATCAATAAAATAATAAGGATACTCTTAAGCATTTGAAGGGAAAAATCACAAAGTTCATTGAAAGCTTACTGTCCTGAATTATTTTTTTTATTTTATTGTAACCAATAAGCCATATTTCTCACACATAAATAAATACAATACCAGTCAAACGAGTCTTACACAAATGCCCCTATGTAAAATCATTAACATAATATATTTGTCGCAAAATAAAACCACAGATAAATATTCTAAAAGACCAAATAGTATGTAGAGTATAAACATGGAATGTAACAAGTATCATTTCAGGCAAATTTTCAATTTGTTTTAAAAAAAAATTAAAAAACAAAACGACTGAAAACCTCACAAGTGCAAATAAATCTTTAAACTTTAGTTTTAACTCGATCGTATACTAGACAAGTGATTTCCGAATTAAGATTTATTTTTCACATTCAATTTGATTAAATGATTTTTCTTGCAGGGAGTTTTCTATACAAATTAAAAGATTATTGAGAGTTAAAAGTTAGGTTACCTGATATTTGAAATTATATTACTAATTTAGCATTAAAGAATATATTTCTAGTAATATTTGGTTAAAATTCATTAAGAGCTTTTCCATTAACATAATAAATTTAATTTATAGTTTCCTTCCCCTATAATCGTCTAGAGGAAACTCACTAAATAATAAATTTTTAATTTTTCCCTCAAAAACATTTTTCTTATCTAAATCAGTTGTGGTTATTTTGTTTGCATTTATTTACTAACATTTTTGATTCGCTGTCATTAAATCACTTCCAGATTTGGTGTTGATTTCTTGGGTTCGCGCTCTATGCCCTCGATATTATGCCCCAAGCCCCAATCCATTACCATAATGGGTTTCACTGCGACTTAGTCTTCCTTTCGAAGGAGTTAATTGACATTGTCATACTGCATTAACTAAAAACACTGTATTTACCTAAAATAATATCTTTGATTAAGGTGGTATATCTTAGAATGTTTACTTTTAACTTACGTGTACATTTTTATGATGTAAGGTGAGATGGGGAAACATTTCTTGATATTATCGATGGATCTGATGCACCTAATAAACATAAATTTATATTACCACTATAGCCGATTATAGCTTAATTAGATTTAATAAATCACTTTTTCATGTTATGTACTAATCAAAATTGATTTGTAAATATTAATAACTTACATAATAAATGCGGGAGCAATTTTCTTGGTGCAGATTGCAATTCAATGTCTCCAGAAGAATTCTCTAGAAAGTGTACCTGGCTTATGCATAACCCTAAATAAATCTTAATTATACACGTCTGTTTACTGCAAATCGTTCGATCAATACATTACCTGGCATATTAAATATTATAACATCCATTTCACACTTACAAAACGTTCGAAATAACCAAAAAAACATGCATAAAACCGCGATGTGAAACGACGCCAACAAATTTTGTCAAAATGGCGTCAATAAGCAAAAAAACGAGTGATCACAGCGCCACGCAGCGCGATTGTCGAGAACAGTCGAGAATGAGCGAGATAGACGACATTAGTACAAATCACCGCTTGTAGGGTGCGACTAAATAATGTTCATTGAATTATAATGGAAGTCCCACCCCCTCTGACATTATCTAATAAACAAAATAAATGTCATTGTGACATTTGATTTACAGTATGGTTTAAAGCTATGTTTCCACTTGAGTAGTGACATATACGGGATAATTTTCAACCTATATGCATAACCTTCGGGATATATTCCTAATGACTAGAGACCGGATTATATGCAAAGAAAAACTGGAATATATGCGCATATATATGGATCGATTTTTGAGAAAATATGCATAAACCTGGGGCATATATGCAAAAAAAATTGCGACAATATGCAACATTTTTACATAAAATAATAAGAGCAGAAATTTAAACATTAACTTTATTGCACAAAATTTTTCACAACATATTTCTAAAACAATTATAATTAATGATTTTCAAAATGTGTGTAAAAGAAAGTTTTGTCTTCTATCAGAATACATATTTTTCGAAATAGAAAAGCTTCTTTCAACATCCACAGATGTAATTGGTGCATTTTTTTTAACTTTGCAATACATTCTAAACTAAATTAAAGTCGAAATCGTTTACTGTTTCACCTCCAAAATTTTC